>JAMLFT010002666.1:0-24539 GCA_026544285.1 Pachyrhizus erosus | reverse complement strand
CTTGAGAAAACTTGATAAAATCTCGAGAAACCCCGAGAAACTCTGAGAAAACTCAAGAATATTTCGAGAAATGTTGAAAAATTATATAAAAATTTAATATGAATATTTGTAATTTTAAAATGACATAAAACATATTTTATTTTTAAATTTATTTTTTTAAAAAAATATATAATTTTTTAAAAAATAATTTATTTATCTATAATGTATATTTTATCTTATTATTATTTAGTTTATCTTAAATATAATATAATATAACACAATGTCATTTGATTTGTTATTCAACATAATTAAAAATTATCATACTTTTATCTTATTAGTTTATCATATTCTAATCACTAAACAAATTCTTACAAATCAATTTAATTATTATTTCTTTTATTTTATTTATAAAATTAAATTATTTAATTCATCATAATTAATTTAATTATTAATAATAAATTCATCTTATTATATATTTTTTAAAACTAATTTTATTGTTGATATTCTTTTTTTTTAATTATTTATTTGTTCAATTAAAAATAATTAATTTACATTAAGAATTGAATTTTATAAAAAAATAAAAACACTTTTAATTTCAATATTATGAAGAGGAATGGAAGAAGAATAATTAATTTTTTTATTTTTAGAATCACTTAAAAAAAACGCACACTTGCCAGCTAAAACAGTAAAACCTCCCCCAAAACACGCCATAAATTGACAGAAAACTATGGCACGAGAAGGTTCCGATTCAGAATTCTGAGCTTTCTAGTTTTCCCATAAACCAATCTCTTTAGTAGCTCCTGCTCCTTTTCTGCCAGAAGCTTGAAAGAAAGAGCAGAAATTTCAAGGAAAAACAAAGAAATGAGACTTGGATTTGCTACTTGGAGCTTCATCCTATGCACCCTGCCTGTCTTTCTGGTAAGATCCAGCTATGCTATTCAATTAAATTTAATCATATCTTTGTTGACTTGAAACTTTCCTTTTATCTCTATATACAGATCTTGCAATTGAAGTCTTCTTCAATTGTTTATTGAATAACTTCACTTTTCTCAAGCAAATTAATTTTGAAATGATTTTGGTTGCATAGTTAATTTTCATCATCCTGTTGATCTGATGATGTTACTTTTTAGAGAAATTAACCTGTCCATGATCCTCCCTCTTGATTTTTCAACTTTATTCGTCTTCCTCGTTGACGTTGCAGATTCTACCAGAGAGTGGAGCTAGAAACATTCAACCGAAGGAAGTATCCTATGATTTGCAAAAGCTTGCAACAGAGGGTCTTGTACTTGACAGTATTATTCAGCTTGAAGGCGCTGATATACAAATAAAGAAGAAGCATGTCCTTAAAGACGATGATGACGACGATGACGATGAAGAAGAAGATGACGACGAGGACGAGGATGAAAGTGATGATGAGGATGACGATGATGACAAGGGTAAAGTGAAGAAAGGAAAGAGATTTGATAAAGAAGAAGAAGATGAGGAGGATAAAGATGAACACAAAAAGATCACTGGAAAGGATGTGCATGCTAAGCCATCTCATGAGGACCACAATCACATGAACCTTGAACTGAATGTGTTTTTCACCCCAAATGATTTAAAGGTTGGGAAAATAATGCCCATATATTTTTCCAAGAAAAACTCTTCAGCATCTCCTAAATTTCTGACCAGAGAAGAAGCTGACCAGATTCCTTTCTCTTCCAAACACCTACCATCCCTTCTCAAATTCTTTTCCATCCCAAAACACTCTCCCCAAGCCAAGGCCATGAAATATACTCTCAAACAATGTGAATTTGAATCCATGGAAGGAGAGACCAAGTTCTGTGCCACTTCCTTGGAGTCCTTGTTTGATTTTGCACATTATCTGTTCGGGACCAACGCACAATTCAAAGTTTTGACCACTGTCCATCTCTCAAACTCCACGGCACTTTTACAGAACTACACAATCTCAGAAGTGAAAGTGATTTCAGTTCCAAACGTAATAGGGTGCCACCCCATGCCTTACCCTTATGCAGTTTTTTACTGCCACAGCCAGCAGAGTGACACCAATCTCTATGAGGTGTTGGTAGAAGGTGAGAATGGAGGAAGAGTTCAAGCTGCAGCTATTTGCCACATGGACACCTCTAAGTGGGACCGAGACCACGTGTCCTTTCGTGTGCTCAAAGTTGAGCCGGGAACCTCCCCTGTGTGTCATTTCTTCCCTCCAGATAATCTAGCCTGGGTACCTTTGCCTGTGGCTCCATAACTAGTTCCATGTTCTTCATCAATGTTTCTTCTGTTTCTGTATCTCAATCTGTGCCAGGTCCCAGGTATAACATTAGTTCTGGATCTGCTGTACTAGGAAAGGAACTATGTATCTATGTTAATAAAGATGTTATTCTGGTGTGCCTTATAGCAGAACGTTAAACTAATGTAATAGTTATCTTCTTCGTATGCTCTTTTGTGCATATTTGTTTTAGCATATTTTAGATAAAAATAAACCACTTTATTTCAGTTAATTTTTTATAACAAACAAACTTACCTCACATGGGTGAAGCATTAAAGTTCGCCTACTAACTATTTTGCGAGTTACTATTAACATTTGAAGAGTTGATAGGAGGAAGGAGGAAGATGTTACATCGAGTGTGTGAATTAATTAATATAAGATTGAGTTTAATTAATAATTTTGAATTTTAATTTTAATTATATAACTGTGAAGTATTTATAAAGAGGAAAAATTATCAAATAATTTTAAATTATATGATTTTTTATTTATTTTCATATCACATTATTTTTTTATAAACTAAAAATTTTAAATACATATTATATAAAGATTAATTAAAATTATAAAATTATTTAATTTTTTTTCGAAGGAAATGTTTTATTTTTCATAATAATCTTATTTGATTTAAGTAGATTTTTTTTTTTAAAAGACAAACTTTGTTGTTCACATTAGCTTGACTAGAGAAAGAGATTGGTGTCATTTCTTAGAATACATAATATACTGATCTAGTCATATCTTATTTTATCACGATTTTTATTTTTAATTTTCTTTTTTTAAATTATTTTTGGTCTCATAAATTGTTATAAATTGAACAGTTTAGTAATACCGTAATGAACCAAATGTATGAATAAAAAAATTTTGTTTAAATTTTTATAACATTTTTAACCAATATAATTTTTTTGGTTGATTGAAATTGTTATAAATATTATAAAAATAAAAATAAAAGTTAAATACCAAAATTTCTAAAATTATTAAAAATATTATAAAAATAAACATTTAGACCGTAAAAAATTGTAATAATTAAAAGACACTAAAAAATTTCAATAAAATATTTTTACATATAATTTATGCTCATCACATAATTATTTATTATAATATATTTAATAGAGAAAATTAATTTTAAAGATTAAAAATAAAATAAAATAATCTATAAAAATAAAAATAATAAAAAATTATGAAAAAATAAAAATAAAATGAGATGACAAAAATATATTTGACCGTATTGATGACTATCCACTGTCAGGCGGTGCACAACGGGTAAATGGGTAAAGGGCATCCCTAGTTCATTACAAATTCCCGCTACTTGAAATTTTCGTCCTATTGCATCAAGGGGTATAGACGTAAATCCATCAATTTTTAACAAATTAGAAATGTGTTCCGAGTAGAACTTGGTTTGTAGCAATATGTTTTTGGATCTACATATGCTACTCTAAATAATTCTCGCTTATGCTTTAAGTTTTCTATGGAAGTATCCGTTGCTTGCTTTTGCTAAAACATGGTTTGTGGCAAAAAGAATTTGGGCCTATATAGGGTACTCTAAATAATTCTCGCTTCTGCTTGAAGTTTTCTATGACAATATCCAATCGCTTGTTTTTTTGTAAAACTTGGTTTGTAACACTATTTCTTTGGGCATACACATGATACTCAATAATTATCACCTCTGCTTGAAGTTTTCTAGCACAATTGTTGTGGCTGCAGCAAAATATTAACTAGGATCAGGTAAAGGATCAACTCGTAACAAGTAATGATGGGATCCTCGATTATGCTTGTTTATGATTAGAAGAAATAAAGATGGGATTCTTGTGGTTACCGATATCGAGGGTAATTGAAGATTTTTTGAGTTTTCAAATTAAATTTCAGCTTTCACGTAATATCTCTTTCTTAAGACTCTCCCTCAATAAGGACCATAAATTACAGACCAGAACGTCTAAAAGTCCTAATTTCATTTAATATAAAAGTATGTAACAAGTAAAGCAAAAAAGAGATCAAACGCAAAATTAGTATTATCAGTGTGAATATGAATCACGTTCGGTATACATAAACTAAAAAAAATAGTTTTATTATACTGTAAATGTTTTGAATTCAAAGATGATTACTGCGTAGGGAATCTCTAGTCTGGACCAAATAACTAAAAATTATGCCAAATACAATCACTTGGTCCAAATTCAGAAAAATTAAATAATACAAATTATGCTGTGTATGCTCTGATTTGCAAGGTACTAAGTGAGGGTTGAAAATGCACAGGTTTAGCTGTTCAGCTCCTTCCTCGTCTAAACAATACATAAAAATTGTTAGCATAAAGATCCTCTATTAAATTGTAAGCCTTGTAACAACGTGTCAATTACCCTACTTGACGCGATCAACAGTTATGGAATTGCAATCAATAGCATAAAGATATGTTATCAAGGTCATAATCAAAACAAAAGTCAGACCTGACTATTATGTGAAAACTGAGGGTAATGGATACTGGATAATGAACATAATAGATACTTCCAAAAATCAGGCAATTATTTTTTCACCCCTTCCTGATAATCTACTCTAGGTTACTTTACATGTGGCTCCATAACTAGTTATCAATTTAAACTCTATCGACTAAATATTATTATATCAAATCAAATCAATATTTTGGTTTAGACTCCATCATCACATGAATCTGGATATGAGTTCCAAAAACTAGCTCTTCTATATGTTATAATCCTCATATCCATACCATATATTTTCTTTTCTCCCTCACTTCCTGCACATGCTTTTGTCTCTTACAGTTTATTTTTTCACGTGTTTCTTTTTTCTTCAGTACTGATACACAAGGTCTTTTTGCATGTAATAATTTTCTCCTAATACTTAATACCCCTTTCATTGAATGCTTAACTGTTGACTATATTGAAATGCTAAAACCATCATCCTTACTGTCGTCAAAGTAAATATTTTTCACATTGTAATCACTACTGCTCTCCTCTTTTTCATTTTCAACTTCAATATCATATGCATCAACTCCTTTTCCTCTTGTATTATCCTTTTTTTATTCATCTCCCTATCAGCCATGGTGTCAATTTTCCCCCTTTCAACCATTGTTTCACTTCTCTTCCCATCAGCTATATATGATGTCATTCTTTTCCATTGCTTCATTTCTCTCCTTGTCAACCATGGTGTCACTTTTTCTCTCCCCTTCGGTTGTCATATCATTTATTTCCCCATTAGCCACCATGTCATTTCTTTTGCCCATCTACCAAATGTTTCCTTTTTTCCACTTGATCCAAATCAAGTTGCCTGTCAGTCACAATAAGGATTTCTTAATCATCGATTGCTATGCTAAGCCCGTGTTCTATATAAATCTCTTCTTCACACTTCATTTCTAATGCACAAGTGCCCATTAATTTCTTTCAAAACTGGACTCTCCCTCATTTTCCACCATAATTAGGCATTCCCAAAATCTCCAAACTCATCTTTTACTATCCCTAGTGCTTCAAAGCCAGTCTAAAGTGTCATAATCCAGGTTATGAAATGCATGTACTTTACTACCTTTATAAGGAAGTCTCACTGTATTTACAAAAGATCCCCTGTGATGGAATTCAACCAAAAAAGTCAATCCGACTATTAAAGCATTAAATTAGTCAACAATAATGATCTATGCACTAACAAAAAAAATCAATTTGGGTTTCTCAAATGACCCCTGCATGATACTCATTTTAAATATCATATTGAACACATTAACATGTGGTCTTACACTCTTACCTAAGTTCTACAACATGTTCCTCTTTGACAAACATCCTTACCAGGCTATCCTTCACCGTGGTCAAAACATGACACCTTACTCTGAACATTGTTCTTTGAAACTGTGGTCAAAACGGGATTCTCTAGAGGTGAAAATTAATGTGTTCGCTACATATATATATTTATTGGTTGTTGTTAATAATGTCAACCAAACATATATCGTATGCATCAACGACAAAGGCTATTTGTAAATACTATACATCAACGAGGGATAAAAATAGAAAGAGAAAAAAAGTTGGAAGCAAAATCAAAATTTATTAACTTAAAAAAGATAAAAATGTTAGGTTGTATATTATTTATTTATTAATTCATACTTTATTATTTTAAAAAAATGATCTCTTAATTTATAATATATAATTTTGATACACAATAAAATTATTAGTTGTTAATATTATTATTTTAATACATACTTTTAGATGAAATATTTAAGTTACAAGAGTAAACATTTACATATATAATTAAGAACATGTTGATGCTTATACTAAAGGGACCGTATAAGGGTAAATATTGATTTGATATTCATGTTTGTGTAAATGCTAAATAGATGGAATTAGATTACTTAAGGCTGCATACTTTTGGGATTTTTGTATTAGTGAATAAATAATCAGTGTGTCGTAGGAACTTTTGGGTTTAAGGAAAAAGATTTAGAGAATCTTGAAATAATATTAATGATCAATTTTATATTATTTTTAGCTTTTTGAAGCGAAAAATTATTTATGAATCTTTTATAATAAAATAAAATAATTTAAATATTTAATTCATTTAATCTTTATTGTAACATTGTTTTCTTGAAAAACATTTAAGAAATTTTAATTTTTTTTAAAAAAAATCCTTTTGACAATATCAATTGATTTGATTTAGGAATTGTTAATAATGTTCTAAAAGTAATACATACATTTGAAAAACAATTTAATTTTTTAATGAATTTTAATACTCCTATTAAAGTGTTATTTATTTTTTAATGCTTTTTTCAAAACTTTTAATTTTGAAAATAACCAAGACCGTACCATTAATATAAAAATATTTACTAAATCTTAACAAATTTTCTAAGATTAATAGAACTTTTTTTTTTTCAATTTATCCTCAGCTAAAATTTAAATTTTTATCACATATCTCTTTTAATTTATGTTATTTTAACTCTGTCTTTAAATTAAATTTCAATAATTTTTTAAAAATTATAAATAATATTTAAAAATAATCTTATATTATAATTTAAATTGTTCAGTATAAATCTAAAACATAATTTATAATTTAAATATATATTTATTATAATATAGTTTATTTATTAAAATATTTATTTATTATAAACTTTAATTGTACAAAAATAAAGATTTATTCTAGCAACATGCGAACTAAAATATTAATTATTAAAACATTGAAACGCAACACAAGCTTACAATTAACATACTGAATTATTAAGCACATTAAAACTTGCACTCTTATTGATGCCTAAGACAAATACAAATACACGTACCAACAAGAATATTAGTTGTTAGACTATTGAAAAACAACACAGACTTTCAACTTTAATACTATTAAGCACATTAAAACTAACTTGCACTTCCAATGAAGTCTTAGATAAGTATCTTGGTATAACATTACACTCTCCATATATAGCCCTGCAAGTGAGTGTTTCTTTAATATTTATTTGGGTTCAATTTTAATTATTGTAGGTTCTGTTGGTGAACCTACTAAAAAATATTAGAAAAGAAAATAATTTGATTGGTGAACTGGCTAAAGGCTTCTCTTTTTTTTTTTTTTTTTTTCATTTCGTTTTGATAAGTTGTTATAAGTTGATTTTAATCCTTTAAACAGCCTTACAATTCTCAAATTGTCAGCAATGCTAACACATATGCCGCTGTCCATCACCTGTAGTAACTTAAAATTATTTTAAAAGAACCAAAAATTAAATAGGACTTAAGACTAGAGCAAGAGCAAAGTTACATGCAACGAATCGAGTGAAAATGGGTTTAAAACTCCACGTATACCAATGCGTGTAGTAGAAGTTTCGTTTTGTGTATAAAAATAAGTTAGTTACTTATCTGATCTTGAACAGATAAGAATTCAAAGGAATTAATCAGTTTGTTTATTACTTAATGAAATTTCAAAAATTCAAAAGAATATTACGATTTAGTCCTCTTCGGTTCGGGTACAATCAGTTAGTTAAGATTACGAGCATTGAACTTTGAATGTTTGAAATAAAGGCAGAGTCTTTGTAAGTCACAGTCATAAAAAAAGGGTTTAAATAACCATTATCTTGGTTTATCGATAACAAAACAAACTCTATCTTATTATCAGAGTCTTTATATTCAACAAGGCTCTCAGTTTCTGTTGTCTCAACTTTCAAGGTTTACATATATCACATCTCTTTCTCTCTTCTCTGTTTTCCCATGGATAATAAAGCCTCAGGAAAGAAGAACTCAATGGACTTAGAAGATGAGCATGATCTGACTCTCTCACTCAAGTGTGGTAGTCCAAAGAGAGCAACACAGTCTTCCTCTTCCTCTTCCCCTTCCCCTTCCCCTTCCCCTTCCCCTCCTCAAACAAACATGTCTTTGATTAAACTGCAAGTACCTTACCCTAATTTTTTATTGGGGTCATGTTCCAACTACAACACTAATCTTTTCTTGGGGTCATCTTCCAATTCCAACCTTAACACTAACCATTCATTGGTGTCATCTTCCAATTCCAACCGTAACACTAACCATTCATTGGTGTCATCTTCCATCCATGCTGCTAAGGTGGAGGCTAATGGTCCTGCATCCGCGTTGACACATCGCTCTCGTCGTGCCTCATCTCAACGCCGGAACCAAAGAAAGAGTGAAACCGTGGTTGCACCTTTCCCTTGGGCCACGGATCGCCGGGCGACTGTCCACAACCGCAAATATCTCTTGGAAAACAATATTCTCTCCATCACGGGAAGGGTTCACTGCAAGAAATGCGAGCAGGAGTTTGATATGAGGTTTGATCTGGAGGAGAAACTGGATGAGTTATGCAAATTCATTAAGAAAGAAAGAGGCTCCATGCATGATAGAGCTCCAGTGGCTTGGGTGAATCCAATGTTACAAAAATGTATGCATTGCGGACGAGAAAACAGTGTCAGACCTATCCTTGGAGACATCAAGAAAAGGGCCATTAATTGGTTGTTCTTATTTCTTGGCCAAATGCTGGGTTGCTGCACTCTTGATCAACTCAAATATTTCTGCAAGCACACCAATAACCATCGAACTGGTGCCAAAGATCGCCTTCTTTATCTTACTTACATGAGTCTCTTCAAACAGCTTGTTCCCGAGTCGTTCGATTCTATCTAGCCATCCTACCTTCATTATGTCACTTGGGATTCTTTAGGTCATTTTATTTCGTTGGATGTCAGCTTTTTTTTTTTTTTTATTTATTTTAAGTTAGTTTCAAGGGATATTTTATTTTCGCTTTCTGTAATAATCTCATAATTTAGCTTTTTCACTTATCTGTTGTTTTCAACCCGGAGACTCTTTATATTCCAGTATTATTCTCTCTACTTCTGCATATTTTAGTTTTTTGGTTATTTTTTTTGCTGTGGAATTTCAAGATATTCATACAAGTTTGTGCTCTTTGAATTAACTATGAGGCCAATTTTCGATCGAGGACTGACACACTTAAAACTCACTATTTCTCTCCAAGAAAAGTATTGAGGTATCAAACTCAAATATGTGTTTCTAATTAAGTCACAACATGACCATCTAATGTTTCATGTCACGGTACTTCTGATGACAAATCTAGCACTGTCCTCTTGGTGCAACGTGGCAGTGTCTGCGTGATTACATTAACATGTGGTTTATCAACTTTTTTATTTTTTCCTTTTTTGGTTAATAGAACTTGTGCTAATTTATTGTTGCTTTTGATGTGATAAGAAATCCTTGTTTATTGTATTGTCTTAACTATTCAACTCTTACTCGTGTTATTGTGGCGTTAGTGTCAGTGTGTGTCACCCACCCAAAACCATTCAAACGCATGTTCACATGAAGCCGGCCTTTTCATCTTAAGACGTAGTTATAAATTATAATGTTTAGTAAAGGAAATTAAATCTTGAATTCCTCTTTCAAAAAGTTTCTGAACCTTGGTAAGGTTTCCGAAAAGCAATATCGACTTATACATTGAAAGGCTTTTAAGTCTTGCTGGCTGTTAGAAGGATTATTCTCTTTCGGCGTAAACTCAAAGATAGTTTGTTACATTCAAGTATAGTTAAAAAATAAAAAATGAGGAATGATACTTAAAAATTCTGATATGACACACACTTATTGACATTCTTTATTTTTTTTTTTTCACATCAAATATTGATTATATTTATCATTTTATTATTATTTTTCCCTTCTCCAAGTGTATATTAGTATATGAAGTGTTCAAAAAACATTTTTTAAATAAAAAACCTCCATATCATTTATATATGTAATGTACGTCTTGATATTTTAGAGATGTGCAAGTTGTGTTTTCACTTAAAAAATATAAATTCACCATCATGAAGCTCGGGTGAGATTGGGGAGAATTCACAGCAATAATAATGATAAAAAGCCTACAGAGGCTACACGATGTGATAATCTTTATTTATTTCTTTTACGAAAATTGGTAGATGCAGTTCTAATACTACTGAATAAAGACACTAGTACCATGTTCAAACTACAAGAAAGGCTTACTTAGTATATTACTGTGCAAACTTAATTAAATAACAAGTAGTTTAACCTAGTTATAAGTATTTAACTAGTGTGTGGGCACCACCAAGAAACCTCCTTGAGCAGGATTATCCGCGAAGCCGGATTCTACAGGCTTTGTAAACACTTCACTCTGTGCTAACAGTTAGCCTAACTGTATCAACCTTGTAATATAGGATTATTTTGAATATGGGAATATCTATTCGAAAAGCTAAGTGGTAAAGAATACAAAACTATATAACCCAACAATATATTCTATTAGCAAATTCAAAGCCGAAATTCAGTAAGGTTAATTGTCCATTTACTGTTGAACTACAGCCTAATTGGATAACAGTAATTTACTATCTGGTTTTAAAATTTAACATTACTGTCGAACTAGAGCCCAGGTTTCTCGGATAAAACTTTTCCGTTTAGATTTATTTATTTTTATTATTATAAATATATATAATGTATATTATTTATATAATATTGTAGCATACAAAATATTAAAATGTATATAATAAATAAATTTAAATTAATAATTATATATACATATATATTTAATTAAAAATATATATCATTAAAATTATAATTTTGACTTAATTGCATATTTTTAAGATGTTGTGAATTTTTTCATCTAAATTATTTTTTTACAAAATTTGTCTCATAATTTATAATACATCACAAATTTTATCCAGCTTAAAAAAATGTTACAATTAATAAAAAAATTGCACAAAATTATTTTAATTATCGCAACTTAAATGAAAAATTGACCTGAAATGTCTTAATTTTGAACATTTTTTTTAAGTTGGAACGAATCTCACGATGTTTTGTAAATTAAAAGATAAAATTTATAAAAAAAAATTAGAGAACTAAATTTACAATATTATAAAACTGCGAGAGTAAAAAATTTAATTAAGCATATAATTTTGTAAAAGTTAAATTGAAAATTATAATTTAGAAAAAAAATTATATGTAATTTTAATAAGAGAATGACATTATTATTTGAACGTAACTTATTTTTCTATCCTATTATTTTATTTATATTAAATACTGGACAAGTTAACATGAGTACATAACAGAGTGCAAAAAAGTGATAAAAACCCGATTGGGTTGGGTTAAATTTGTATTCTGGTGCTAACCCGACTTAATTCCGTTTTGGGGTAAGAAGTTTGGAATCCGTAAAACCCAAACCGAAGCACTGTCGTAGTTCAGAGAAAGAGAATCCAATCGTGTAGGGTATGTTTTATGTGTTGAAATCTTGTATTTGTGTCCGCTCTGAATCTGCATCTAATTACAGGGTTTGGACTTGGATGGGCCTTATCATCTAATTGATCTCCCTCTAATTACCCTAACATCAAATCTGTTTCTTCATGGCAACTTGGCCATGTATTCAACTCTTCATGTATTTGTTAGCTGGAAGCTGTTCGATTGCTGATTCAGTTTCAAGTCCGGTTGGTATTTTTCTTTTTTTTTTTTCTTTTTCTGATGGATGATTTTGCTCTGTTTTTGATATAAAAATAAAAAATTTATTGGACAGCCTTGCAGCATTATGATTCTGCTCTGTTTTCCTTTAATTTTATCAAATGATTTCTTGTATTTTTCAGGTGGTGAATTCTCCACATGCTAAAGCTTTTTCTACCGATAACAAATTTCTGATGGAGTCCTATTATGATAGATACATCAATTTACATAATTCGGATTTTGAAAATTTTATGTCTCAACAAGTCACTTCTCGTTTGTGTGAAGTAATTCAAGATAACCATAATTTTGTGTTGAGATTGTCAGATCTAAAGCGCAATCTTATTGGTGAAGGCTCGCACCGTAGTGTGTCTACACTAATCAAATTACAAACCCAACAGTCAAAGCCTTTGTCTGAACTGTTAAGCAACTCATGTGAATTGGTAATTATTGAAAGACTGCCTTCTGGAGTTTTTGCTGATCCATTTGAGTTACAACATCTTGTTCAGCGTGGCAGTAAATACTCTTCACCTGCTTTTCATATTTATACAAGAAAAAAATGGAAAAAAAAATCCATATTTTTAATTTCAAGTGAAACACTTTTTATTGCAGTGTTCAGTGATATGGCTGTCTTTGGTGATACAAATCTGGAGCTGCCTTCATTCTTGTCCAATCGTTCTGCTGTTGAAATTCACTTGGTTGCTGACCCAAATATATTGCAAGAGCTACCTGATATCAACATGGAGCTTCCATTGCATGCTCGATATCAAGTAAGGCGATTATGGTTCAATTATCTTGATGCCATTTTCAGCTAAGCTTTCTTTCCCTTTATATTCATTTGAATCTAATGTTCTGTAAAAGAAGTAGCAATATTTTGAAGGAATTATCAGTATATCAACATGATAATTGCTTCAAGTAGAGATCAAGATGATGATTATATGCAACATCGCCGTGGCTAATTACATTTTATTAAGCATTAGTGCTAATATTGTAATACCGTACTAATATTACTAGTTTGCCCCTCTGGAAGAACAAATTGGTTGTGGCTTGAAAAAAAAAAATACTATACTGGTACCGAGAGTGTTAGCAACACATTCTTATTGGTTGAATTTACATGACTCCTATTAGTTTGAAAATGAAACCCACCAAATAAAGAACGAGACTTATATTTAGTTAGAGTTACATAAATTTCTCCTAATAGGAAGAATATATTAGAAAGAAAATGTTGGAGAGTGTGTTAATAACATTTCCTATGTTAATATTTTACATGTCCCTCAGCAGGTAGATTATAGTACAGCCTCAGTTCATTTCTTTCTCCTTTTGCAGCCTCTGAATGAAAGTGGGTACTCAACAATTGAGTTTGGTGCACCGGATATGTTAATGCGCTGCAGCACAGAGGAAAAGGTGGAAAACCGCTATTGCTTCTTCAAATTGGAAAAAGATGTTACTAATCTGTACGGTGCTCGTATTATTTGGAAAATACCTTCTGGAATAAAGGCGCATGCTGATCTTGTTTCTGCCATTACATTTGTTGCAGCTTTGTTATCAACTCTTGCAATTGTTGTTGCATCATTATATTATTCCAATAGCTGGCTGAGCAAAGATTTAAAACAATTGTAAACCACCCCTTGGTTCAAAGGAGGGGATCAAAGGGAAGGAGAAGAAAAGGAAGGAGAGGAATTTAGATTGACATTTTTATTGGTTAAGAAGAAAGGAGAGGAGATAGACTTTTTTTTGGGGGTTTGACTCAAAGGAGAAAGGAGGGATTTTAAAAATTTAATTATTTTTGTAGTCTTATAAATTTTGATTGCCTCTTTTTTCTTATTACATAATATTACTTATTATATTTACACTTCCCTTTTTTTTCTCTTTTTAAATGTCTATTAACATGTAAATTTTCATGTATTATTTTTCAATAATTTTTTTTATAAATTTTAGAGAGGGGAAATTAGATTTATATTAATTTATATATGTGTTTAGGATAATATTTTACATAAATTATATTGACATCTTTTAAGGTTTCATGAGATTGCACAAAATCCTTTTATTTTTTCAACTCTTACAAAAATTTCTTTTAATTGTTTGAAAAATGTCACACTTTGTTGTTTACCTTAAGAAGGAGGTAAATATCAGGGATATTTTCATTAATGGACTATGACACACCATATAAGTGAACATAATACTATCATCAACTCAAAGACATCAATTATGTGGGTTTTCTTCATTTACATGTTTAATTTATTCATTCTTACCCAATGTGAGATTTAATTTTCACTCTTGTACTCTAAGAGTCTCTCTCTCAAGTGAGTGTCTTCTATATTGTAACTCCTTCCATTATTTTAGTTTCATAACTTCCATGTATGAACTCACCATCAAGACTTTCGATGCAAGGGATCCTCATATCCATATATGAGATCCATTGTTAATTCGTCTTACTTGTTTGAGTACAACAATCTTTGTTTTCATCAATCTCTTTTTTAAGTATGAGTACCTTGCATCGCCATTTTCACCATATAAGTGAGGATAATATCACCATTAACCCAAAATTTTAAGACATTAAATTTGTAGATTTTTTTCATTTATATGTTGTTCAATTTATTCATTCATACTCAACGTGGAATTTCACATTCATGCTTGTATTTTAACACACTAATACACTTTAATAACCTTTTAATTATTATAAAGAACATCATATCATGTTTATCTAGAAGAAAGTTTGATGTAAATGTTAAAAAAGAAAGAAAAATAAGTATAATTCACAAAATCTTAAAAGATATTAGTACAATTTTCTCTAAAATAGTTTTTTTTAAAATTGAGATTTAATTATACTCAGAGGTTCAAATTTAGTTGGCATTTAATTATCGTACATACATAATTAAATGTTCCTACATCCATTTTGTCATGTTTTAGTGTGAAAGTGAAAGTGTCTTCACTCCACATGAGACAAATTGAATTTAAAATGGTATTAGTTGGAGTATTTATTTTTTTAAGTTAATTTATATTATTAAAATAAATGTATGTATAAACTATAGTCAATAAAGGTTGAGTACATCATAATATTTTAAAATTATAAATTAAGAACTTAGCAAAAATATGTTATAGTATTTGATGTTATAATGTGATATAAAAAAGTTGAATTTAATATCTAGTTGTCAAAATAAGTGTGTATACAAAACATTCAAAGTTTTGGATGTAATGTTTCAATTTTATGGACTATTGGTCTAAGTAGGAAGCACAAAAAATTTATTTAATAATTATTTAATTAAACATTTATTTAAAAGTTTTTATCAAATGAGAATTTATCACGAGTTTGATTGTAAAATTTATGAAAATAAATTAAAAAATATAAAAAAAGTATAAATTACTTTTATACGAATAAACTATTCAATAAAATATATATACGATATAGTTAAATTTTTTTTAGAAATATTATTAAAAAATAAAATATTTTTTTATAAATTAAAATTAATTTACGTATAAATTAATTTATAAAAAAATTATATTATTTTTTAAAATATTAATTTTATCTTATGTATAAATTAATTTTAAATTATAAAAATTATTTTATTTTTTATACTTTTTTTCCAAAAAAAACTATAGGTAAATTTATTCAAACATGTCATAGGAGTTATTGCGTATCATAATTATCTTTTGGGTCCAGTAATATGAATGTTTTTATTTTAGAAACATTATAATTAATTATTTCAATTACACGTGCAAACAACACATTTTACTCTTTTCTCAAAATAATTAAATTTAATAATCATATATTTGTGCAATTGACCGCGCAAATACAAATTTCTAAAGTGAAGAAGTCAATGACTAAAAAATTATTATAAGTAGGAAATTTATCGAAAATATTTTTTATTTAAGAGTTTAAATTTATCAAAATTACTTGTTATTATAGAGTTTAAAGAAACAACGTCAATTATAACATAATTTGCCACCAACTGCTTTCTCAAATTTATTTTTTAGGATTTTTATTATAAATTTCTGCAAACAATTATTCACCTAATTTCAAACTGAAGCAACAACGTTGATTGATTCTGTGCGTGTTTAGTTTCATGTATAATCCCAACAGCAATTTCAGTTATTAGATGATTTCTTTGTCAATTCGTTTCTCAAAATTGAAGTTATAGGGGTTTTCCCCTCCGAAAATGGATGCTATCGTTAGGCCGAACATAATAGTAGAAATTTTAAAAAATGAAAACTTTTTATTTCTCTCATCTAGAATTGGCTCAAATTCAAATTTATGTAAATAGAATTAGCACATGTTTAAATAAACTTTTTCATAAATATTTTTAGGAAAAATATGAAAAAAATAAAATAATTTTTTTATAAAGTAAAATTAATTTATGTATTAATTAATTTGTAAAAAAAGTTTCTAATATTAATTTCTCTAGAATATTTTTTTTACTTATGCATCAACTAATTTTAAATATATTTTATGTTATTTTTTCTTTTCTTTTCTATGTAAGTATTTGTAGATATGTTTATTCAAAGAGATTCAAAGAAATCCTTATTATCCTTAGGAAGTTAATAGGATTGTTTAGGTTGTTAAGGTTAGTAGTTAATACCATCAACCTAGCTAGGATTCTTTGCACCATGGTGATGTCTAGTTTTATTCAAAAAAAAAAAGAAGAAAGAATAGCATCAGTTATTATCTTTAGCAACAAAAGAAAAAGGATATCAAACAAAAGAAATGATGAGAACGAAAACAAGAAAATGAAATGCCATTTACAGGAAATATTTGGAATCATAATAATTGGAACCAACATCTAATACGACTAATGTTAGATCTATCAGATGTGTGTTGATTTAGCACCTAATGATTCAGCCAACTTATTGGGAGAAGAGCTGGGACTGTTTGTTTGATATGGCGTTCTGGCAGCAATTCTGCACACAACATAAAAAAAAACATAACAAAGTTAATCAAGTAGGTCAAAACAACAATATTCGGAGGATGTAGTTTAAAATTGCAACATGAAAAGATGAATTTTAATGCTTATATGGGAATTAACTTAAAAGCTTAGCTTAATACTCATTATAAACATAATCACCAAACAATATTTCCTTGTTTAAGAGGCTTACCTATCTTTCCTCTTCTTAAGGAACCGATGAAGTGAAGCTTTCTTAGCCATTGGCATGTCTGTATGGAAATGATATTTATGATGAGAAAAATCACAATCCATAATATGAAAGTATTATTCTCTATGGTCATCTCAATATAGTAGAGACCAAAAGAGAGTACCATTAACAATTGGTGTGGATGGTGCTTGGGGGATGATATTAGGAATACTTGAAGGATGATTATTTCCTTGCTGGTTATAAGTGTGAGCATATTCAGAGGAATTATGACTTTGGGATATTCCCTTGCTAGCCAAGGCCAAAGAAATTATCTCCTGCACTTTATCAGCAGGAAAGTCATCAAACACAACAACTTGCCCAGCATAAAAGATTGTCAACTGAGCACCTTTAGGCTCCTTCTCCATAGACCTGAAACAAAAAATCACATATTAATCATTATGAAACTAAATGTAATCATAACTATTTCTTTTTGGTGACTTTGAAGTTTATATTATAGGAAGGCACCCCCTTGCAAATCAGCAAAAACCACCAACTTCAACAACGATTTAGAGTGAAATTTACATATTACCTACCATTCATTAGTTTTCCTTCGCAAAAGAATGATACATGAAAATAACTTGACAGTTGACTAAACAAACACAAAGAACACACCTTGGTTTATCAGGGATCGGAACCTCGGAGTGGCGAGGATAGACAATCTGCATGGTTGTTGGTGTCATGAATGAGGGGAACACCTCCATGGTTGTTGCAAAGTAACATGGCGTGTCAGGGGAACCTGTGAAACGTAAAGGTTCAAGAAATCTCATAAAGAAAACATAAGTAAATTCATGAAGATTGGAGCACATATGTTACTGCAGTTCCTGTTATATAAGCTATCAGCTACCCAAAAATATTCTTAGCATTGAAAAATATCTTAAAACTAATCTTACCTTTCTTTCTTTTTCCAATTTTAAAGAGAGAAACCCGAAATGCCCAACATTTCAAGGAGAAAATTTTGGACAGTTGGGACTCATCTAAAAGCAAAATATTTTCAGTTGACTTTTTTTTATCTTTCTTTTTCTTATTTTGCATCATGGTGGAGATATTTTTTTGCTCTCCCAAAAAGAAGGAAAAATTGGAAACTATGTGTTAGACCCGTCTTTACATACGTATATTGAGCAATTGAATACATTGGACACATTGAAACCTATACAAAGGTTCAAACATAAGATTGAAAAATCAATTTAATTGGTGTGAGAATAATAATTGAAAAATTAAATTTTCATTATAATGTAAGAATAAAAAAAAAGTAACATTATCACTATCGTGTTTGCCTCTGGCGTTTGATTTCAATTTATTACGTCTAATATACATGTTAGTGTGATGAATTGTATGATGCATAAATATGTTCTTATATTTTAATATTTTAAATTTGTTATTTTAATTTATATTTATCACATATTATTAAAGAGCAACAAAACATAAAATTTAAAATAATTATAAATAACTAAACTAATTTAAATTTTGAAAAACAAATCTTAATACACTATATTAGTCAATAATTTAAAACATAATAATGTTTAACATATTCCTAAATTACAAAATTGATTACTAACTTTAAATAATAACTCACAAATTTAAAATGATTAAAAGCTAATTGTAAAAATACTTTTATATTTATTATCAAATTTTGCCTTATACACACTTATGGAAACAATATGTTTGTGCAACTCTTATCTAGCTAATAAAAGTTTTATGAAAAATTATGTACACGATTTCTTAAACGTTAAATTCTTTTTGGAAACCTTTTCTTTAAAAGACATTTATTTTGGAAGTTCAAACAAATTTTGTAGAATTTGTTAATAAGAAATATATTGAGAAATATCTTGGTAAAGTGTATGAAGTTATAAATAAAGAAATACAAATAAATTAAGATGAAGGTTAATGTTTTTTATAAAAGGAAAGATAATTCGATGTGTCACAAAAGATCGATGGACGCATGACATGACCAGTGGAGACAATAAATTTATGGGCTATGTCAGATTCACTTTTAGACCTCCAAATATCGTAGTCACATGACAATTTCATCACATAGATATCTCATACCCCACCCCCTAGATACATAGGAATTTCTCCAGATTTTCCTATAGTTCATTAACGCGTTCAAACCCTTCCATGCCAGAACTCCTCTATCGGTTTTGTCCCAACAAATGGTTAAATAAGAAGAGACGAATCCTCAGAAGAAGAAGATTCCTTGAAAGGTTCTAACTAGAAGTTTCTAGGAAAAATAGATAAGGTTGCCTATGAGTATCAGTTAATGTAATAAATATTAAGCAAATATTTTGAGAATATGTATTATTTACAGTCATGCTAAACCTTTCCATATATTTTAATCTGAATATTTATGTTTAATTTTAGTTGCTTGGGCTTGCTAGTAGTTATGTTTTCTTTTAAATTGTAACCCCTGGTAAGTCTAATGTTTTAAAATTTATCCGAAATAAAATACCTAGAATTTTTTTTCTTACAATATAATAAATAAAAAGGGGTGTTACAGAGACGTGTGATGTTGTCTATAGTCATCACAAAAGAGATGTCATTGCGCACCATTTGAAGTTAGAAAGGTACCCTTGTTATTCATCTTCACCTCGCAAGGTACTAATTACTATTTTTCAAGTTTAGTTTTCACTTAATGACGATGCTTTATTTTTTCAAGCTTTTTGTGGTTGCATAATCAACATAGATTCTTAGATTTTTTTTTTCTTATAGCATTTTTGGATTATGATTCAAGCTATGGTTTAGGGGTTTGTCAGTCATATTGTTGGTGTTGTGAATGTCTTATAAATTTTTTGTGGGAATGTTTTTTATGTTTAGGGTTGTTACTTGTAAAAGTATTAAGAAAATGTATATTGATTTCATGTAACAAGATTGATGTCCATTAACATAAATGTAGTGTTACTCCACAAAGGTCAATTTGTATGAAACAATTATGATTATGTATTGGATTGTGTCAAAGGTGAGGTATGTGTTTGGGATGATATGGGGACAACCTTAATGAATTTGTGGATTGTCCATGATTTGTGTAAAGCATACAAAGGTTATAAGAGGTTTCAACATGTTTATTTTTTTGGTACCAAAAAATGGATTTGAGGATGAGTGGTCTCGGATAAAGAATAGACACGATGTGATTGCTATATGCAACATAGCTTTGGTTGATCCCAATAAAGATGTTCATATTTTTTCAAGCATAAAGTAAATGTAATGTCAAAGATACTACTTGATGTTGAGTCGATTGTGGTATATGTGAATTTTGTGGACAATATAAATGATGCATTAGATGAAGGACTTGAAGTTAATATTTTAAATAAAATTGATCAAATTACAAAAATATTGTTGAGCAGTGCAATAGTGTTGACACACATGTTGAGTTAGAAAAGGATTCTATTGTTGTAGATGTTAAGTCAACTGATGTAGTAACGGAGAAGATTGATAATGTAGTAGAAGTAAAGTTAGGTGATGTGGATGCTGATAAGCATGGTAATACATCAAACATAGAGTTAGTTGATATGGATGTTGATAAACATGGTATTATAACAGATGTTGAGTTAAGGGATGTGGTTGTTGATAAGGATGATGAGTTTGAAGAATATAATGATGAATATGGTGATGAGAAAAATGAAGAATCTTCTTATGTTTTTAATTTGTTAGTTTATGATAAGTATGATTCTAGCAACTCAAGCCATGAACACTACGAGTTTGAACAATTAAAATTCCCTCCTAGTAGTGATGATGAAGGTTTTAGCCATAAAAAAGTTGCGTAACCTCAATTTAACACCTTTAACCTTTTTGGCTTTGTGTATTTGGAGATAAGTATGGGATTTGATAATGCTAGTATGTCTAGGGATGTTGCGAAGGATTATACAACATTCTCTGGTAGGGAGATTAAGTGGAAAAATAATGAAATCTAAGAGGTAGAGTGATATGCAAAGACAAAGGGTGTCTATGAGAGAATTTATTGTGCATGAACTAAAGTTACAAAAAGCTTTTAGAGATCTATTATGCATGGACTAAAACTTACTTTAGTGAGAATTGTAAAGTTGAAAACATCACCAACAACAATTGCGAGACATTTAATGAAAGGATCCAAAAGTTTAGGTCCAAACCAATTATCTCATTATGTGAAGAGATTAGGTGTTACATTATGCAAAAAATGACATCAACAAAGCATAAAATGTTTGCAATAAGGGGACCATTGGCACCTATGCAACAATAAAGGGTTGAGAGTAACAAGTGGATTGCACTTTGGATTGTTGATCTTGAAGGAAATATATTTGAAGTTCAACTAAACCAATATAAAATTGGCGTGGACTTACATAAACAATATTGCACGTGTAGGATGTGACAATTGACATGTATATATTTTGTAAACTTGTTCTAGATTTAATTTCCATTTATGAATACAATTTTGAGTATTTGATAAATCTATTACTGAGTTTACCATGTAAACATGCTACAATTGTTATTAGACATAACAATTGTAGACCTAAAGATATATTTTGATGGGCTATTGATTATTGATTCATATAATGCAACCTATGAATATTATATAAAACCAACAACAATGGGAGAGAACATCATATGAAAGACAAACACCGTCATTAATCAAAATAAGGCCTGGAAGACCAAAGAAAACAATGAGAAAGAACCAAAATAAAGGAAAAGTCAACAATAGTGGGTTAAAAGTTCATATAAAGAAGTGACATTCATAAGATGTGGTCATAATGGTCACAACAACATGGAACGCATAAATGGTAGGGTGACACCTAAATCAAAAGAATGGAAACAAGTCCAATTGAAAACAACATTGATATATATTATATCATTTAATATATTTGAATTCTTTGGATATCATCAATATAATTTAACTTTTATTTTGAATCCTTTATTGTAAGATGAAATTGATTGTTTTTAATATGCACTGATTGTAGAAGGAATTGGAATTGATGCTGCTACTAACCCAATACAACCATCACTTGTCACAACATTTGTACCAGTAACACTTGTATTTAGGCCACCTCTAATTAGGCTTGCAACACCAATGATTAGAGTGTCATTCCTTAGTGGACTATATTCAAGGATGAGCCAACCAAATTTCATGAGTTTCATTCCTACACTAAGGCTACCACACATAAAAGATCCTAAATGAATTTTGCAATTGTTATTGTTTTTTAAAAGACAATTAATACGTATTACCCTTTTTGGAATTTCTATTGTGATAATAATGTCAATTATTTGGGTTTAATGGTGAAACTATTATGGTATCCTTTTGTTAGGCTACTATCACAATAGAAATTTTATTAAAGCGTGCCAATATAATGAACAACGTTAGTTTTATAAAAAAGTATCATACTTTGGCACCATGTTAATGGTGAAACTATTGTGGTGTCTTATCTTTTTTCGAATGTTATGCAAATTAGGGGTTGTATTTCCTCTAATAACACAATGTTCCTTATATAATAGAATCAATTCATTGGTTACAAAAGAAAACAAAGTACATAACCTTTTCTAAACTATTAGAATGCAAATTAAATTGCTTCTCAATATAAATGTTAACATACTTAAACCATTTTAATCAACATACTGGATAGAAGAATAATAGAGTATTTTAATTTTTTCTTTTTTTTTTTGTTAAGCGCAATAATGTTCATAGTCAACTTTTTTCTCCAAATGTCATCAATAGGACTAACTTTATCACCATCAACATTAACCCATTGAAAGTAATTACATGATTCAACATCTTGTACATATAACAATTTTAGACAATCAGAAAAATAAAAAACTCAACAATTAAAAATAAGGATTGTGAGAATTGCATCTCAACCTTTGGCAATATGCTTGTGTAAAATGATTTTTTTGGGTTCTTGGCCATTTTTCATGTTCACATCACAACTCTCATTCCATAAAAACAATATTCAATGTTACAAACATTGCATCTTGTAGACGTGAAAGACTCACGTTCACTTTGCCTTTTCATTTTTTATTTATTTGCATTCTTATTTGAGTTTGACCCACCACCCATGTAGGTTGATCAACCACGACGAAAAAAAAATGATAAAACAATAAATGAAAAACAATGGCTATAACGAAAAATGTCTCAATAAAGAAGAAAAATGAAGCTTTAAAGATAGGGAGGAAAAAGAGTCGCTACAATAGAACTTGTTGGGGATGAGGAAGATGAAGTAAAAAAAAATCTAAAAATAAGTAAGGTGGCCCAACAAGCTGAACCACATGGGTCGAGTACAAAGCAACCAAATATCTGGATCTTTTGTACCGATAACTTGGTCTTGAGTGTTTGTCAATGGCATGGTTTTTTAGTAGCCTATAAGGATTGTTAGTTCACTAGTCTTAATGCCATGTGTACGAGAGCGATAACAGGAGAACCAAATTTTACAAATTTGGGGGGTAAAGTGGTATTTTTGTCTTTCAAGGATTGAAATGTCAATGTTTCACATATTTAGAGACCAACTTAACTATTTATCTTTTTTTTTATCTTTTATAAAATATTATTTTGTCTTTTATAAAATATATTTTTTATCTTTTTATTCTTCTTTTTATTTTCTACCTTTTATGAAATGTTGTGTCTTGTTAATCCAATAACTCATATTTAAGTTTTTTTTTTCTTTTTTTGTTCCTTTTCTCTCTACATGTTGGTTTTTTCGTCAAAGATATGTATACTTCTTTCTTATTTTTTCATTCTTGTTTTTTAATGTTGACCTTTTCTTTTCACTTGGTGACTCATTTTAAAAATTGATATTTTTTTACTTTTTTTTATTAATGGTATAAAACATTATTTTGTTAACTCGAGGCATGATGAAAAAACATATCAATACTTGTGATATAAAATTAAGGGATCCAAAAAAAATTGAAAGTATTTCACATATCACTTAATAATGCCAACATAATGATAGAAACAAAATGAAAAATAATTTTTTTAGGGACTGAATGTAAAATTCACAATTTTTTTTAAGAATCAATAATAAAAAAAACTAATAGAAATCAAATATAAAATTCAAATTTTTTTAAGAACCAAAAACATATTTATGTTAAAAAATAAAAAAATAAAGTCACTTTAAAACAAAAGTAATACAGGAACTAAAACATCATAATTTATTCCGTTATATTATTTTTTCAAATGAATGAAATATATGTTCTATTTGATTTTAAACTATTCAAACAATAAAATGATATTTTTAATTTATTTCATTTTATTATATTTTGATACATTTTATTTTATTTTTTATGATTAATTCAAATATAAACTTAAATTTAATTTAATT
>JAMLFT010002665.1:0-24574 GCA_026544285.1 Pachyrhizus erosus | reverse complement strand
TGAGTTCGTCCTTGCCCTCGCCAGTTTTGTTGGTTGGGTTGTTCGTTTCCATATATTCCTCTTCCTCTTTGCCCTCTACCTCTTCCTTGCCCTCTGGTGTTCTGAGCATAGAACACATTTTCATCTCTGATAGTTGCCTTTGCCTGGAGAGCTTGTTCCAGGGACTCTCCCTTCTTTTTCTTCCTTCTCTGCTCATACGCCTCCAAAGACCCTACAAGCTCTTCGACAGTGAGCGTTGACAGGTCCTTTGACTCCTCAATTGCACACACAATGTTCTCAAAGTTATCTTTCAGTGACCTCAAGATCTTTTCAACAACTCGGTTTGAAGAAAGACTCTCACCATTCTGACTTAGTTTGTTTACCACGGTCTCCACTCGAGTAATGAACTCGGATATGCCTTTTGATTCCTTCATCTGCATATTTTCCAACTCACCCCTGAGGGTTTGAAGTCGTACCTGCTTCACATGCTCATCTCCTTTGTTTGCTTTTTCTAGGATATCCCATGCTTCCTTTGAAGATATGGCGTTGGAAATCTTCTCAAATCCGGATTCGTCGACAACTCGGTATAATAAATACAGAGCCACCTTGTCTTTTGCTCGAACCGTCTTCAATGCATTCAACTGGGCATTTGAATATCCATCGGTGTTTGCCGATTCGTCATACCCATTCTCGACCACGTCCCAGTTATCTTGGGAACCGAAAAGAGCCTTCATTTGCACCTTCCAGGAGTCGTAGTTGACACCTTTCGTTAATTTAGGTAGCGGGATGTCATTAGTTAGACCTGCCATATCTCTCAAATGCTTACACTCAACTCACACAACTCTTGGTATGCGCACACCGCGACACTTTCTCTCGCAGCAGGTAAGTTCTCACACTCACCTTGCAACCTGGCTCTTGATACCAAATTGATAATTATTAGGGAGGTAGAGGGTAGAGAGAAATACGCTAATTTGAAACTCTTATGTCTTTTTGTTTCTCTACTCTTTTACAATGAAAGAACAACCTATTTATAGGCATTAACACAACTCTTGCCATTTCATCTACAGAACTCTTGACTCTTGACTCTTGACTCTTGGTCTTTCATCTTCAGAACTCTTGACTCTTGGCCTTTCATCTTTCCACTTCTAAATTTAAAACCCACTAAAATAGTATTTAATATTTATTTTATGACAAGCGCAAGAGCCCAAAATGCTCTTAAAAGATGATTGTAAGAATTGTCTCTTCCCATGTGATTTCAATTTTGTCAATTACTGTATTGTGATAGCTACTTTCATGACTCCTTCCCCCATTTAAACTAGCAGAGGGACAGTCAGCAGGCATCTTCATCACTGACTTTTAGGCTGGAATATTAGATCAAGTCACCTCTAATTTTTTACCTTTGAGGGCTGCATGTTTCATCCGTCTTATTGTTTAGATACCCATAATTATCTTATTTGTTTGTATCAAATCTTATAGAAAGTTAAATTAATTATAAGGATATAATTAAATAAATTTTTATTTTCATATATTCCAAATTAATGTATGTTAATGAAATACTAAATATTAGATTAATTGAAAATCTTATAAATAAATTTATATGATAAAATTTTTTAATTCTATAATGAATTTTGTAATAATTATATAATAAAAAATTATTAGATAGTATATGACTTATTTTGACATACACATAAAGTGATCTTCATGAGGATGTTGTGTTCAATTGATGAAAATTCAATAAACTTGTTAATGGGTATTTTCTTCTCCATTTATATTGAAACCAACCAAAATACCAATTTGTCTAAATAGTTGGACCGCACTACTTTCTACTAAGATTAGCTAACGGACTGAGCCCATTCCGCCACAAGGTCAGCCCGCTCAATCTTCCTTACAACGGTAACCAGTGGAATAAAAAGAATTGTATAAATGTATTTTAATAATCCACGAATTACTCAATATATTTTTTAACAATTTTTTTATTATTTAAATTTTTTTTATAAGTTTCACTAATTATTAAATGACTTTCATCAAATAGATAGAAATTCACATTAATTTTAACTAGTAATAAAAAAATATTAAAAAAAGTATGTTACTAATATTTATAGATAAATTTCTAACTTTAATTTACATGTAAACTCAAATACCTATCAATTGTTTTAAGTCTTATTATAACGTTTGTCAATTATTTAAATTGAGTGTTACCAACTTGCTAAGGTCGGCATAGTAGAACTAACTTAATAAGTTTAAATTTTCTTGTTATCATTGTACACACGTTAACTTGACAGCCGGGATCGCAATGTTACCTAAATTCCATCCCTAGTTTGTTGCTAGCGTTTTACATGTTACCAGTAGGTGTGCCATGTAAGATCTACTAAATAATGTTGGTCACAATCTATTCGTGAGTCCACATGCAAATTTTAAGACAACAAAAGAATTTATTGAGTTTTTTTGTCCAAATTTGTTGGTGTAAAATATTAATGCATTCTGATTCTAACTAAAAGGTGTGTATATTAGCAATCTTTCTCTATATATTAAGAAAAAACTATGAAATAAAAAGAAATCAACCATGAGTAAAGTTTGAGACACCATATTAAGTCATTCAAAACTTGCTATTTCCAATCGTGTTTTGCATTCATATATCTGCAAATTCCTTATTTATTGTTGACTACAACTCAAAATTTCCTTTCTCGGCCCTTGCATCAATCGAAGCCAACAAAACAGTGGAAGTGATAGAAACAAGAATGAAAATAGCACAATGATAATTCTATGATTACGTACAAATAAAGAATGTAACAGAAAGATATTACTTGAGATGGACTAATTTGAAACTGAAGTATACATATGTGTCCATGATAATTGATATATATGTACGTTAGTTTGTAATCATGGGCACAGTGGATTGTTCCCAGGCCCACCATAGTAGAAGTAGGTGCCCCATTCGTTGCTGTAGTAGCTCTTGATGTCGTAACAGTTTGTGTTTTCGGCCAAGGTTGAGATGCTCTGCACAGAACTGAGACTGTTATCCGTGTCTACGATCTGAAGGTTCCGGAAATAGCTTGCTTTTCCAAAACCATCCTCTGCAAAGTGTCCAGAGCCCATTTGGGTAAAGGTGTGTTGGCCGTTGGCTCGTGAATTCACCACCTCTCCTCCCCACTCCACCATCGTGGCGTGGTCTGCTAAGTGTGTGAATAGCTCTGCGGGCCAATACCCTACCAACGTGTTGTCACCAAAACTCATCCACCAATTCCCCACTTTTGGATCCTAATTCGTATTCATAATTAAAACACATGTCAAATAATACTTCCATACAAAACATTGTTATATTAAGAAAAAGTAACAACTGAAAAATAGATTTAGGGTTTTGGGTTTTGGTTTAAATTAGAATATATAATTGCTTAACTTGATTGAAAATGTATAACTAAATATTTATAATTTAAATTAGAATAATTTAGATTTCATTAGTTTTTATTATGTTTCAAAATTAGGATATTAATTAGACAAAGATAAAAATACTATACTTATTATTTAGATTTTAGAGATTAGTAATTTAATTTAATAGTAAGATAATTTTAGCATTTAAATTTTGTATTTATTTTTCTTTATATATAAAATTACATGAATAAAATATTAATGAAACTTTTTCAAATAATACATTTTTTATTTAAAAATATATTCTCTATAAACAAAAACCCAACAGACTTTGACATGTGGATCATCATTAAACTCTTGTATTAAATCCTTTATTTGGCTTTGACAGTATGAATGCACATTCGAGAATTTGTATGTGGAAGAAATACTGACCTTCCAAATGAGGATTGTGATGTCGTATTGATTGCCAGCATAAGAAGAGACTGGAGAGATGGCAGCTCCAATGGCTATCCTACTGTTCGTTTGAACAAAACCAGCACAAAGAAGGTTGTAACATCCGGTTGCCCGATACGAGTCACTCTGCATCACCATAAAACCTTCAGATATTTATAAAGGATGACACTTCTGCAACTTATAATTATTGTACTTCTGTCTCACTAACCCTGCTAAGACTAACATTAATTGATGACTTTGAGTTTAAAAAATTAATCTTAATGTATTTTGAAGAGAAGTTGAGATTATACTTGATGTGGTTTCAACTTGACTAAGTGTTTTATATTTTTTTAAAAAGAAATTATACTTTAACAATAAGATTTATTAACTTAATGGAATAATATGATATTATATTAATACAAAAAATATTTATTTTAAAATTTATACTATAAAAAATATTATAATTAATCTTAGTTTATGTTTCGTTAGTTCTATGATTTAGTCATACATAATTATGTCAATAAATTAAGAAAATCCAGTCTTATTTATAGATTAAATTTGGATTCAAATAAATATGATTTCATGAAAAATTTAAATCAAATATAAATATAAATAAACGCGTCTATTAATAACCTAAGCAGCTGTATAATTGTAACTAATTAGAACTAAATTTAAATGTTCTCCTCTTAATTACCATTATTACGTTAATAATAATAATAAAAAAAAAACAGAATGAAGAGCAGGATGGATTTGGGATCAACAGGTAGCTGTACTGACTAACTTCGCCCTAAAGTCAAAGCTAAGTTGGACTAGGAGATCATTAATTGGTTTAGAATAAAATATATTTTTAATTTGTATATTTTTATAAATTTTATGTTTAGTTAACTTTTACATTAAATATGTTAGTTATTAAATTTTATTAAATATATGTTTTTAATTTTTTATTATCTTTAAACTGTTTACAAAATAAATATAAGGAGTAACTAAAAATATGTATTATGTAAAATTTGAGAATTAAAACATTTAATATAAAAGTTTAATGATTAAAAAAATTAATGAAAATTTAAAAATTAAAAATATATTTTATCTTAAATTACATAGTAAGATTGAAATTATTAACTACGTTTTCGTCATCCAGCTTTTTGGTTTCCTTTTGGGCAAATTAAGTTGGAATCTGAAATATTACCAATTAAGCTTCTAACATGCCATTCTACATGATACATTAATTCTACCAGAAAAGAAGAACAAAAACTCAAAAGCACAAATGTAGAGTATTAATTCGCAGCAGCTACGCCCATTTACTAATTTTTTCTACATCTTTGCCTTTTGTTTGTCAAAAATCAGTCCCAAGTCACAACCCAAATAATTCATGTCAACAAAAGGTTAAGTAGGTCACAATAAGTTCCGAAAGCCAATCTTTGGCGTGTCTTGATTGTCACCCCTGCTAGACTAATTAAGGACCACTGTAGTAATTAATGTCATCAAAATGAACCGTGTGATAAACATAATTTAAACAAAATACACACAAACACGCAAGGAAAATGAGCTCTATGTTAACTTTTTCCAAGTACTTTCATATTATTGAATAATATCATATATATGGTTATATTAATAAGAGAAATACCCAATTTTTTATCAAATAAGGATCCACCTCAATATTGTATGACTCGTTAATTAAATATGATAAAAGAAATCTGTGTGTTCTCTCTCTAAATGAATTAACCATGTTATGTTACTGAACATTATGAGAAGATTCAAGTTAATAAACTGAAAATATTGTATTTCTTCTTGGTTGAAGCTTAATGTTGTGTTGTAAGAGAAGCAGGTGGAGGAATATATATTTATGAGAAGGAGGAAAAAGAAGGAAGTACTAACCGTCCAATAAGTGAACAATCTGGGTCTGCTGTCACCATAGAGCTCCGGACTGACCTGACTAGTAGAATGATCAAAGCTTCAGAGACTATTTGATAAAATTAGTATTTCTGTTCCTACAAAGCACATTGAGTGCAATGTAATGTGCCATGTATCACATGCATTCTAATTAATTCATCACATGTTCGGTTACTTCATGGAACCAACTAAAAATAAAGTTTAATATAATAATAATAATAATAATAATAATAATAATAATAATAATAATAAAAGAGTGGTTACGTGAATGAAGATTGAAAGTCGCCATCTTGCAAGAAATTTTTGCCTCAATTTTTTTATGGGAATTCTTCCTCTTTCCAACATTAAACGTAGAATAAAATATTTTTTCTTCAACTTGTATTATTATACATCTTCATGATATAATATAGAGAAGGGACTCGAAAGTGTTAGAATTGGAAGGAGTACCTGCCATCCAGCTTCGATGCTATTAAGATCAGTGCCATCGAAGGATCCTGAAAGGATCCAAAGTTGTGATAGACTAAACTCGTTGATCACTTGAATTGATGGATCCCATACGTTTATTGTTGCCTTTGCCCCGTACATCTCTTGCGATGATCCCGTATATGCGATCGCATGCTGCATACCACAAATTTATGATTAATTAATAAAGATAAAACCAAAATCTCTTGTCAATAAAAACAAAAATTACTAATTCTAATGACATAAGCCTTTCTTTTTTAATCATAATAAAGGTTGAGAATTAATGAATTATAGTATGAGAAAGAGAACATAGGTTGAAGTACAAACAAAGCAATCTCGATAGCTTTCAATCTTGAAATTAATTAAGTAATATTTAAAAGGATTCGGTGTTGTCAAACAGCCTGCAACATTTGCTAGATCTATTTGCCAACATTTTTGTAGAATAAAAAATTATACCATTTCGATCTTTGCACACATGATTTACAGTTATCTGTTGATCTTTATTTTATTTTTATTTTTTTTAGAAGTACCTTCATGTGAAAAATCATGTTAAAAACAAAGGATGCAAAACAATTGTGACCCTAATTAATTAATATGGTGTATTAGTACAGTACTTCACTGTAAGGTTACATAATAGGTAAGTTTATAGAATTTAAAAATGTATATTATAAAACAAAGTACTATTTTATATCATTCTCTTCATTGATAATAGAAAAGAGAAATAAATTCCAATACTAAGGAGCACAACTTATACATACATATTATAAGTCGGTGTTCCCATGATTGAAAAAAGAAAAGAGTTTGAATAAACAATCGATGCAGCATTTATTTATATGGTTGAAAGTAAGGTTGAAAGCAATGGGTTGTGGTATCTGGTAGCAGCTATTATTCAACCCATAGAGGCACTTTCTTTTTTATAAAAAAAAAAGCATCTGGAGGCAGAAATTGATTCTTGACAAAGTGCCTGCAGCTGTAATTTGTGTTTGTATACAAATTAACATTGTATTCATTGCAAAGGTATAATGATGTATTTGAACTTTAAAGTATAGCTATGGAATATTATAGGGAGGCACGCACCTCATGGCCATTGCCGCTGAGAACATCAGGGGCATCTTCGTTGCGGTGAGAGAGGGGAACTCGTGAACGTTTCTTGCCAAAGTCATACAAAGACTTTGCTCTCAACACGTCATGCACTGTGCTCCGCCGTATAGGAACTGTTCCCTTAGGACACCGTGTCCCATTTAGGTGCCACATTTGCCATGCGTCCTCTATTACTCTCACACTTCCTCCTTCCGCCCTTTCCATATCACTAGTACTGTTATCATTCTCTTCTCTCTTCATTTTCATCCCTTTTGGCATCTCCGTTGGCATTTTCTATTACATCCATCAAATAATACGAAACTTTAATAAAAATCCACGAATTAAAATTAAACAACATTTTTGGGATCAGGAGTGGACCGGAGCACAAGTAGAAAGACCATGAGTAATGTGCAAGGAAAGCAAAAAGGGAGGGAAATTAATAATTAGGTTGTTGCACACGTATACCTGGATCTTATGATTCTTTAAAAGAGGGTGATCTAAAGCCAGTTGTTTTGTTTTGTGAATACAATCTATAAAATCTCCATCTGGACTCTGCAATACGACCCGACAGCAAAAGAATGCTTACTGTTAGATATAATGAAGAAGGTAAAACCAACATTTATGTGGCCATTAAAATCTCAACCACTGATCAACGTACACTAAAAACTACAGTACATGTATAATATTATTAGTAACAAAATTACCTCTATTGTGAGCACAGGAGACTTATTGATCTTGTCCAAGTGCCTACTAATCCTTTCAAGTCTCAGGGTACTGGTTTGCCTATGTCTCGTGTAATTTAGCGTACTGGATTCAACCACGGCCCTTTGTAGAAGTATGGCAACAAAGAAAGTCAGAAGGAGATGTTGGTCCTCTGGAGGAGCTGAACAGGAGCACCTTCTCTTTCTCCCAATAATACCCATATCTCTTTCAGCGCCAAGAAAGAAAATGGGCAAACCAAAAACGTAAAGCTAGGAAACCATTACTAGCAAAGCAAATAGCACAAACAAAATCTGACTTTCATGGTTATTTCCATGCCCCAAACACTAAACCAAGAAAAGAAAGTTGGAAAACGACTTGGTAAGAGAAAATAAAGGAAGAAAGCCTCTCCCTATCTCTCTCTATTTAATAGTCTTAATGGTGAGGAGGGGAGTGGTTGAAATCAATTAAGCTGCTGCAGCTCAGAGACCCTTTTGAACCTTCAGCATCAAGATCATGATTGTCTGCTTTTGATTTATGTTGATGGTGCATGCAGTTTGAAGATTTCTGGTGTTGCACAAAAAACCTTGAACCAAGGCGAGAGTTTGTGAGGTAGAGAGGGAGGGTGACTTGGTTAGCTTTCAAAGTTGAAACTTAATGAAAGCATTATAAAAACTCAGACCTACCCAGCTGAAACAATCCCCCTTTTATTGCACTTCTTCAATGTGTATCTGCCACCATACACTTTGCCATTAATATTTCCCTTGAAGCACACCTTCCCTCCCTCGCTAGTCGCTATAGCTTGCTTTCCTTCACAGTCTCTCCATTCCTTTGCTTAACCTTTTTTTAAACTCTGACAAATTAAATAGCACTCAATTGGTGGAGAGGTGTGCTTTTAACCTTTTGGTTTTTCCACGTGGGGCAGCCCTACTTTTCAATTTCATCGCCTAGATCGATTTACGTGGGTGTATCCGAAATTATGTGAACGCATAATATATAGAGACCAATGCGTCTTAAATTAGTTTATTCTGAAAAAGTAAGTATTTAATTTTAAGCGTTTCTTCAAGGAAATTAAAAAATACTAAAATTTAATTATTTTCAAATAAGGATTAGTTTCATGAATACAATAAATTATTTTATGATTAGAGATAATGTTATTTCAATCAATTTTCACAAGATACATAACATGCGTTTTTTATATTTGTGAACAAAAAAAATTAACTAGTGCCTTAGTTTAGGTTACTTGTTAACGAATCAAAATTGGAAAGTTTTTCATTGAAAAGTATAATGCTACATTTTATCGTAATATTCAAGGTAATTCTAATTTTAATATTTTTAACCATTATCCTAAAAGTAATACTTCACGTAACTCTTATGAAAAAGAGTTAATAATGTGTTATATAAAAATTAATTAAATTTCATACCATTTAACAATTTATGCACTAAACAGGTTATTATTAACGTACATTATTATATGTATTGCATTTTCTCTTTTTCCTTTTCTTTTTCTTTTATAATCCAAAATAGGGTATAAATGGATGCTAGTTATGTTCTATATTTTATAACTTTTGCATTTTATTCTTAGGTTTTGTTTTCTTTCTAAAATATAATTATACTATATATGTTTATCCATAAATTAGTTTAACAATTAAAATTTAGAATTAATTAATTTTTTGGTCTCTCAATTTATTTAGATTCTAATTTTTAGTTCCTCAAAATTTTAACTACTTTTAGTCCTCCGTTAATTTTTTATTAGTATTTGTAGTCTTTCTAATTTTTATTTTATTTTTAGTCCTCATTTATTTTTAATGTTTAAAATTAATTTTAAATATAAAATAAACAAAAGACTAAATAAAAATGGACAATTTTTTTTAAGAAAAATTGAAAATGCTAATCAAAAAACTAACGAATGACTAAAAGTTGTGAAAAATTAAAAGACTAAAAATTAGAAACTAAAAATTTGAGAGACTAAAAAACTTAATTAATCTTAAAATTTAAATAATCACATAATTTATATATTTGATAAAGTTGAATCTATTTGTTTAAAGTCTCATGAGATCAAATTCTTTTAGATGAAAGAAAGTTTGAGGATGAAGTTGAAAAGAGATTGAAGGTAAGGATACTTACAAAGTCGTACTAATTTTTAAGTGAGTAAGTGAATTAATAAATTATGAGAGCAAGTGAAAGATCACCTTATCATGAGAGCACCACACAAGATAAATCTAGCACAACATAATCTCCATATTATTGAATATTCTTAAATATCTTGGTGCAGATGTTGTAAAGAAGGTGACTTAAATCCTTTGCTATGGGGAGTATGCAATTTGGATGACTTTAGCCATAACAAGCTTAGATGACCTATTAACTGAATGAGATAAGTACTTGAATATGAAAATTTTCATTTAGTTAGGCCATCAGGTCAGATTTGATTGTGTTGACCTAGAACATAAGGCACCTACACATAGTGCACTAGTAAACAAAAGTCTTTTAAATTTTATAATTATGCAATTAAAACTATTTTTTTAGAATAAAAATCACACAATTGTAATACTTAAAAAACTAAGTTGCACAATTGTAATATTTAGAAAATCTAATTGACGTAATTGAAACTTGAGAACTAAAATTGCTTATTTGTAAAATTTGAGAGACCTAATTAGTAGTACTAAAATATAAGAAACTAAAACCACACATTTGTAATACTTAGGAGACCAAAAGTGTATTTAAGAAGAAAAAAAAGGCTTAATTCATTTTTCCTATCTTATCCTAGCTAATGAATGTGACTTTTTTTAGGTCTTGCAAGGTTTAAGGAAATTAATGTCATGCAAATATTGTCTCAAGTTCTTTAATGAAGATCATCTCATTACATAAAATATCTAAGTATTCTTGTGAGTCTAAGTCCTCTTAATATGATGTAACTAGCAAGGGTTACTTAAGGTAATTAGGTATGCTGTAATAAACAATAACTTTTGTGAAGAGGTGTCAAAAGTCATTTATGCACCTACACATATTTGACTTGACCTTGTATGAATAAGCTTATCTTTCCATAGATAGAGAGTCATCTACAAGACCAAATGTTCTATATCCCTCCTTTACTAGTCTATTACCACCAAATTTAAGGATAGATCACGAGGAATGACACTCAGTCAACCCATTAATTATATATAGAAAATAAGTTTATTAATCAACAAATAACTTTGTCTCTTGGAACAAATGGAGTTCAAATATTTTCTATTGTACCCTTCATAATAGCTTATGGGACCTAGATCATCTATTAAGATAAAGAAACTTAATAGATAGAATATCTATCATCTTGACAATGAAGCATCTTAATGTCTCGACATTGAAGCTTAGATCCCAATATTAACACTAGTTAACAACATGAGCATCATGAGAAGGAACTAGAGTAATGTTTGATTATTGATGACAAGTGGTGACCATGTTGATAACAATGAAAATAATTTTATCATTTTTTAAAAATAACATCAAAATTATCAAAATGATCTTTATTTAAAGGCTTATTAATTGAATTGTTTCTACTAAAGGGATGAAGATGTTGACCCAACAAGCAAAACAAAGGTAAAAGGCACTTATAAAAACACTTCAACTCTCACTTTAATTAGTAAACCAATATAGTAACAATATATGAAAAGTGAGCCTACTTAGTGGTGAAGGAAATCTCTTCTTTATAAGACTTCAGTGTCAGCGAATCATTGTCTTAGTATGCAAGCACATTCACAAGGTAAATTTGGTGTTATATGATCTCTATTTTGAGGCATATGAAATACTATAAGGTGCAAGCCTAAGTGTTGTTAGTAGGACTTAGATGAATACTTAACCCAATCATAGATTTGTATATGTAAAAACCTACTAAAATGGGTTGTTGGAATTGGCTAAACCATATTAGCTTTCCCGTAATAACCTAAAGCAATATTTGTATTTAATCACAGTTTAATAATAATTAATAATTATGAAATTATTAATTTCCAATTAGTTTTTATAAGCTATCATTTTGCGAAACATTTTAAGCCAAATTCATACACAAATTGACATTTTAACATTTGTCATTTCTCGCTTTTTTAACTGATTTCGTAACAAAAGCTAATTAAAATAGAAACATTAATTGGGAATTAGGAGGAGGAGGAGGAGAAATGTTTCTCTACATTTAAAAAAAAAATAAAACATAAAATAAAATAGAAAAAGTGAAGGAAGAAGTTGAATAGAAAATAGAAACATGCAATTAACTCTATAAAATATGCATGACTGCACAGTTAAAGGATAATTTAGTAAAAAAAACAGTGAAAACTAAAACTTCACCTTTATTATTAGTTATAGGTTATATAGGGCAATTTTTTTTATTATATTTAACAACATTATAGATTATATTTATGGAACGTATATGTCGATTCAACATGCTAGATTTGTAATTCACACAAGTTAGGAAACATATTAGAGGGATATCAAGCTTAGTGTGATCATAAAATTCTTTGGCTGGTATTTTAATTCTTTTTCCCTCATGATAACCTTATATGAATATACAAAACAATTTAATTATTGCTATATCTTATCAAATATACATTTGGCCAACTCGCCCTTTGTCTCCTTGAAGGGGAAAAAGGACGAAATATTCATTATCGAAGATAACAACACACCATCACGCTAATTGGCAATAACTATGCAAATATGGAGCTTGCTATATGTTGACAGGATTGCTTTCTTGAACAAGTGGCTAACCTTGACATACTAATTATGGAACGTGATTTAAATAATAAGGGTTCCTCGGTTAAACAATATTTTCAAGCATTTAAAAAGTATTGATAATAATAATCATTCTTATATTTTTAGTATAATGAATACTTTCATTAACTAATCTCCTAAATCAAACAACGGTCTGTAATTTGATAGATAAATAACTAAATGGAAAACAAGGAAAAGACAGAATCAGAATATGTTAATGTTAATTATTGCAGAAGTTTCTCTACAAGTTGTCTGTGGTAGGATGGATATTAAGAGCTCCGTTTGAAGTGCTACAAAACGCATAGTCATTCATGCAAAACAATTTTAAAATATTTTAACTTTTGTATGAGAATTTCATTTTTTTCTTATAAATATTATTATAGAATATTTTTTTATTATTTAGATCTATTGACTATATGACAGCTAAGCAAAATGCCTTTACTATAATTTTTTAAATATTAAAATCAATATAAATAATAATGAAAGAATTCATGATTCTAAAAGAAAAAATAAAATTGAGACAAAATTTTGTAATAGAAAATTTTTCCGTCTCAAAAAAGTTAATTTTTGTAATAAATTTTGAGACATATTGCTGTTGCATCTTTTTTTTTAATTTATTTGAGAAAAAAAATATACACTGAAAATGTAAAATAATTTTATATAATTATTTAATCATAAATTATTATATATAATAAATTTGTTATCTTTTACAAAATTATCTTAAAAATCATATTGATAATAATTTGTAATTAAATAATAATATAAAATTATTTTATATTATCAGTGTATTATCATTAAATTTAATTTATTTTTTAGCATGGAAATGAATTTGTATTATATCGCAATTCTAAGATGAAAAAATTAATTTCATCCTAGTATTGAAATAAATAATAAATTTAATCAAAACTTGGATCGAAAGTGATGGGATTAATTATATTTTTTCTCTAAATTTTTTTATAAATTTTATTTTTAATCTCTAAATAATCTTTTTAACATTTTTTATTTGTATATTTTTTATTAATAATTTTTATTTTTATTTTTATTTTTAATTAATAATATTAATTAATAATATAACAGTTATATTGGTAACTAATAATTTATAATGTCATTAAAAAATACAATACAATAATTGCATATATTTATTCTTTTTTTATAAACTTTATTTTAATTTTTTTTATCTATTTAAGATTAAAATTATATATTATCAAAACTGATTATATATAATTATATTATTAAAAATGTTAATAATATAATAAATTATTAGATTATCAACCTCACTTATATATATTTGATAATACCAAAACACCCTTATTTTCTCTAGTAATACTAATATATCTCAAAAGATTTTCCATTTATTTTTAAGCCAAAAGCAAGCTTTATAAAGGAAGCCGTTTCCAACCCTTCTCTTATCTACTTTGAAAAGGCAAAAGTTTCTAAGAATGTACCAAGTCCCCTCCTCTTAACAATTGGTTCAAGATTAATATTGATGGCTTCTTCCACTCTCATACTGATTTGACTGCTTAGGAGGGTCCTGTTAGAGATAATAATAATAATAAAAAAAAAAAAAGGCATCTATATTACTTGTTTTCACTATAATTTAGGCACTTGTAGTGCTGTTGGTGTTGTGTTGTGGGGCTTTCTACTAGGAATCAAATTGGCCTGACAACTACACCTTCCTGAAGTCATCTTTTAGTTTGACTCTTTTATTGTGGGTAACTCAATTCACTCTAGGGACTCCTCCTTTGATCTTCATCCTTTTTCCACTGAAATTCTCTTCCTCCTGGATAACTAAGATTGATAATTGAGAGTCTCTTATAAATTCATGTAAGTTATTAGTAACGCGTAAAAATTATTATCATATATCTTGGGCCCTTAAAATATATTTAATTTTTGTCTATGTAATATTTTTTAAGTATGTTGTAGGGTTGTTTTACAAATCACTTAATTATAAATATTTTGTATAAATTTTAATATTTATATATTTATTAAATAAAATTTGTTGATCCCTCCTAGTTAGACTGTGTTTAGTTTGACGTTAGGACACTCAAACTAAGTTTTATCCTTTATGAAAAGTTACACCTACATATTTGACAAATAATTTTTTAGATTGAGTTTAACGTGACTTTCATTGAAACTAAAATTTATCGTAAAACTACTTCTCTTTTTTTTTTTTTTAACATTGAAAATTTTAAACATAAATCAACTTATATTAAACTTATGTATAACCAAATTTAAATTTACAAAATTAACATCAACCAAACTCTACTTTTTTCAAACACCGTACTTAAAAGCCTGGCTCTGTTATGGACTATCCTTGACTCTCCTCCCCTATGTTCACCTCCACATTTTGTTTACCTCGTTTAATTAGCTAGTTTTTGTGTTTTTCCCTTTCAGTTTTTTTTTTTTTTTTAAAGTAGTTCTATTTAATTCAAACAAAATTGTTTCGAAAAAAAATCCATATATCAATCGAAAAAGGACTGTGGCTTACGTTAAGAAGACATTAATAAGGAATCTTTGTACCTACCTGTACGTTGATGAGAGTAGAAAACGAAAAGATTTGCTTAATGCTTGCTTTTCTGTGAAAGAAGCTACCTTTACATTCCCCTTCTTGGATCCTGTTAATTATTTGGTACCAAGGAATATTAAATTAAATTCTCCATCAAATTATTTTCCATTACTGTGTATCAACATAATTTGCTAAGAATTACTTAGTGTCATTTTACATGGCGTTTTAATAGAAAAAAAATCTAAATTAGATATTGTTTTATAAAATTAATAAAATATTAATTTTTTTCATAAAATAATCATAGTAAAAATATTTGTTATTAGATAATAAATTAATAAAAAAATTAATTAATTACAGAAATAAAAGATATACTAAAAAGTTATATAATAATTTTTTAAAAACTATTAATTTTAATTTTTAATATTTATGCTAAAAACTTTAAACCTCACGTAATATATCAGGATGAAAGTATTAAATTGATTGAAGAGGAAACCAAATGTAGGAAGCCGAAATAAATATTCAACGAATAAAGAAATATGAGTGGAACATGGTGCGTTAAATGAGTTTAAAGTAAATTGTTAACGATCACATGCACATGCATATCATATATGTAGTTCCTGACTTTTATTTCTTTTTTTTTATAGGTATTATTTTTATTTCGAATAAAGAGTGAAATTGATCTCTAAAAAATATTGAAGTCCACATATCTATTCTTAAATATAAAACTTCTCTATTTATATTTTAAAATCTTAAATATATTGATCATTTTCATCAAGGCTGGCCTTAAGATCTTTCATCTCTAGGACAAATCGAAAAAATTATACATTCATTATCATTTGAATTTTTTCTTCTTATATTTTTTATTGCAAAAATATTAATAATTTGTTCATAATTAAGATTTTTTAAAAATTATTTTTGATAGTAATCAAAACAAGATTATTTAATCTACCTTGTAACATAGTAGATTTCAAATAGGATTTTAACAATTTTAATTTTAATAAACTTCTTTTAATATATCAAATTATAAAAATAATAGTTAATATTATTTTATAAATAATTTATACATAAAAAAATAATTATTTATCTGAACATAACTTAATATCATAAAATTTGATTTTGATTCAATTGTTAAAATCTTTTTAATGATTTTTAATTCTTAAAATAAAAATTTATTAACGAAATCATAAAAATAACCATATTTTAAATAAATTTTAATTTTATTTATTTGTATGTTTTTTTTACTTATTCCTCTTTATATTTTGCAATCCAATCAAATATAAACAACTCGTATCTACATTGACATTTTTACATTATAATATTGTATTTTTAAAAGAAATTTATTAAAAAATATTTATTTATTTATAATAATTTTTTATGAAATTTTAAAATTATATAAAAATTATTTTAATATTTATATAAACTAAATAAAAAAAATTTAGTGTTCCTCTAAAAATAGGTCTTGATGGTCATCCATCTCGACTGTGCTAATGACCGCCATCTATTTTTAATATTAATGTATTCCAAAAAAAAATTAATATAATTTATAATTTATTATTTTTAAAGACTAAAGTGAGTTTTTTTTATAATATCATGAAGAATTAAAGTGATTTTATCTTTAAAAAAAATATTTTATGTTATCAGCACATAATCATTTATCATTAATATTATCGTTAGTACAATTTTTAAAATAATTATTATAAAAATTAATAAATTTATTATATATAATAGTTAGTAATTAAATAATAATGTAATTTTTACACAATAAATACATAAACGTTTTTAAAAAATATATTTACTCTTTTTATTTAATTAAAAATATAAAAAGTGAAATAAATGTGATTTCGCTTAATTAATGCTATATGCTGCTGGTCAACGTTGGGTGAGGACAATCTAGTCGTTATGAATATGAAGTGAGCTCGATCGCTTTAAAGGTAAGGCTATTCATTTAGGAATTGATGCTTATGGCTAATGTGACTTCTGTTTATCACTGCTAGCCGCTAGCTGTGCCTTAATTATTATCACCGAATGCGTAGAATAACGTCTTTTTAATTTCATAAGTCATTTTGAGTTTGACTTAAGATTATATAATTATGTTTTATATTCACAAAAAAAAAAATCTGTTATTTATAATTTATATAATTCAAATATGATTGACTTTAGTGAAAGATATATGAAATTTCTACTAAAAAAACATCACCTAATTATACGTGTGTAGAATGGTATTATTCAAATGCTTTCAAAACGTTCTTTCTATTCTACCTTCGGATGAAACGTGGCTGATGGCATGATCTCACACAACACACCAACCATCACTCATAAACTTTAACGGCGAAGGAAAGCAAATCATGAAAACTTGAGCATGGTACCAAGGCACCAACAATTGCCCTCATGGCTTCCACCGGTAGCTCTCGTTAACGCTATTTGGGATAGTAATAATTTTATTCATTTATTTCATCGTCACATCTTTCTGTAAAATAACTATGCTTTGTATAAATTAATTAATGAAAATTAATGTGAAATACGTTTAAATTATTGGTAGAGAACACTAATCAGAATCAACGAGTTGCACGTAGTCCCCGTCGAAGACAAAGTATAGAGAACACGAGCAGTGATGGTTGTTCCAATCATCTATCTATCAAACTACGCCCCAACTATAACTTTCCTTCAATTGCGAGATAGCTTTTGTGCCAACTTACTTACATTGGACAAATCCACTTCTCGGGTAGGCGAAATAAATTTTCATCGTGACATTTGAACAGTATCTATCGTGACATATTATAAAACTAAGAAATTATAGGTCTCAAAGACGGAAACAAGTTGATAGTTATTAATAACGTGCGACAAGTAGTACAACTAAAAGAAATTACAACCTACCAATTTGCAAATTAATTAAAATGATCTTTCGGTCGTCTGTTATCATATAAATTTATTGATCAATCTTTTTCCTGAAGATAATAGCCCCACCACCGTACCCTTCTTTAATGCTCAATAGATGATTTGAAAGTGAAAATTCATTTAAAGCAAATCATAATATAATCTGCTTAAAGTTTTTTATTCGTCAAAGATGAAGAAAATTCCAGCAGAGCTGGTGAAATATTTTTTTTTCATTAAATTAAATATCTAGATACCAAGGAGGGATATTGTGAATGAATACTCTCACCAACTAAAGTTCTTTTATATATTTTATATATTAACAAAATAATTGGCTCCGGAGTAACAAAATGCACCATGACTTCCCATTTTTAGAAGGCTTAAGTGCTTTCAACATTAGAAACCCCGTGTGGACTCTTAGAGCCTGTTTGAGGGAGAGGAATTAGGAGGGTAATGGTAGACAAAAATAATATAGGATGTTTGGAAGAAGGAAAATATGTGGAAATAATTTTAAAAATGAAGAGATTTTTTTTTATTTTTTTGTTAAATATTTTAAATTTTATTTTATTGATTATTTATTTTTATTCAATTTATTTATCTCCTTTTTATCAAACAAGATCTTAAAAAATTAACGAGAAATAAAAATTAATAATTATGTAGTTAAAAATCAAAATTATTATAATAATAATATTTTCTTAATGTGTAATTTAGACTTCGATCTCAATGTGTATGTGTATAGAAGAATATTTATTAAAAAAATCAATTTCTTAAATTAATCTCAACATTTTAAAAGATTAGTCTTACAAAAGAAAAAAAGAGTAGTTGAACACTAATAATTCACATTAGTTAAAAAAAAATACAAATGCAAATGAAAATACATATAAATATAATATTTATCAAATTTATATATTTTTTCCTTGTATTACCAAAAAGAAAAAAACAAAAGTAAAAAACTTATGAAAAATATTATGCCTCAAAAGTTCAAATTATATCATTTCGGCTTACAAATGCGTACGGAAGTAAACATGGATGGAATTCTTTACTCCATTTTCTACTCACATACTTTTGTATCAATTCCTCACTTCTCCAATGCTTTTATATATATATATATATATAATTTGATTCAACAACGACTAGAGTTACCAAAGAAACTTAGCCTTTGGTTTGCTGCAAGCCCAAAAGTTTCTGTGGGCTTTTAGGTCCTTGAGCCATGCATTACCAATAGCGCTTTTTGATAGACAATATTAAAGTATTCCGTATTTAAGCCAAAAATAAATTAATGACTAATTTAATATAATAAAAATACTTTAAGAGATTAAAATGAAATTTTTTATATTTAAGAAACCAAATTAAAATAAAAAATACAGAGAAAACAACTTTCTACCCTATCCTTAATAAAATAAACATTAATATTTAATATAAATAGAATATAATAAAATATTACAATAAAATATTACATTAAACTTCCACTCTATTATTTAAAATTTTTAATTGATGTGTATGTTGTTAATTGATGTACACCAATTACGTTTTGATGTTTCTTTTTAGTCGTAAATCATAAATAAAAAAACGCTGCAGGCGAGGGTGAGCATTTTAGATGACGTCTCTTTTTGGTTTATGAATGTAATTGTTGTAGGCGAAGTAGTCTACACCAGTAGAGACAGGTGGTGTTCTCTTCTATACCACGCGTCACTTCTTAATTCTCACCACTCACACCATTCAATCTCTATCGTTCCAAGTGTATATTATATTGCCTCACTTCATATCTATATACTTCATCATTCTTATCTAATGAAAGGGCATAATAATTACTTCATCCCCTGCTCCGCAACATTGACTAATAAGAAAGCAAGATGGAAGAATTGAAAGGAGAAGTAGTAGGGGCGGCAAAAAGGCCACGCTCAAGAAAAGGGTGCATGAAAGGCAAGGGAGGACCCGAGAATGCCATGTGCACCTACAGAGGAGTGAGGCAAAGGACATGGGGAAAATGGGTTGCCGAAATACGAGAACCCAAACGTGGTGCTAGGCTTTGGCTTGGCACCTTCAACACCTCCCTCCAAGCTGCACTTGCCTACGATGACGCTGCAAGGCGGCTCTATGGTGCATCGGCCAAGCTCAATTTAGTTACACCCACACCTAATAGTTTGAATATCGTTCCTACTACACAACCTGCTGCTGCTCCAGGCTTAGTCTCCAAAAGTCATGAGATGAGCAACGAGGGGTTGTTTTGGGAGACTAGTTTCTCCCCCACTGGTAACTTCATGAGGGACGATTTTCTGGAACTTAATACAATGGGTCAAGGACTTAAGGATTGTGATCCATTGCTACACATTTGATCCATCTCTTAATAAGAGTCTTGCTGTATTATGGAAAATGCATACTAGTATGCTAGTATTTAGCTACCTATCTCTACTCTTGCTCCAATTTGTCTTTTCTTTCTATGTAATTTTCTTCCTTTTAGTTTGTTATATGAATAGTCGATGTGGGTGTAGTTTTAAGTTGTATAAGGTCGATCGACATGTATTAGCTACTCTGGACTTCTAAGCAATACATACTTATGTACGTAACAAGTACATACAACTAATCTAAAAGAAATAATAATTTCATTTAAATTAACAATTATATTTTTATTTAAAAACAGTTATTTTCATTCAAAAACAATTTATATAAATTTGTTATAAATTATATATAAATTGGTAACACAAAATGTATATACATATTTATATTTGAGAAAAACACATAATAAACATAGTTAATTCTTGTCAAAATTTTACTCGCATTTTATTTAAATTGTTACCTTTTTTAAAAGTGCTCAGATTAGAGCACAAAGAAAGTCTTAAAGCTCGATACAAAGTCACAAGGGAGATCACATTTATTTATGGATCATGTTCTTTACTTAACTTAGAATCTATATTGTCTCTTTTAGAAGAGTGTCAGGTATGATACCTTTCCTGTGTGTGAGGGGAGGGTGGTGCTACATGGGAGAAAGGTTTAGAACCTTCTGGTGGGCCTGTAAGCCCTTGTGCCCAAAGAAGATGATGTTATGGAATAAGTTAGTAATATAGTCGTCGACTTGAGTGTTGTATACGTCCAACCCATTTGGTCACATAATCATATTGTAAGGGTTAGTATTGTTAAAGATTTTATTTGGTCCATAATCACTACAAGAAAGCCTGGGCGATAGTGGCTCAATCGACAATATCTGCGTGCTCCGTCGTTGGGGCGACGTTGTTTGAGGGATGGTGAAGCTCAGATGAAGGTAGTGAAGACGACGGAAGAAGGGAGGGGCTGGGGTTGGGTCCCTCACGGTGGAAATGGCTGAGGATGCAATGGTGCGATGTGTCGCAGTGAAGAGATGGAGAAATGAAGGATGACATGAGAAAAGGATGAAAAGTGATGAGAAACCCTTGTTCCCTTCAGTATTATTATTATTTTACCTTTTTTTTTTCTTTTAATTAATTTACATGCATCGATGGATCATATTACATTACCTACAGTCAAATGAGTAGGTAACTTCAAAATCATTTTTATTTATTTTTTCTGTCTTTTAAAATTATGGATGGAATATCCAAACTAGTTATTGATAGATGAATCAGTGGGTAAATTTCATTCGAAATTTTTTTTTCACTTTTTAAGGTGTCAAATTTTTTATGGAATTATCAATAAAATGATTGTCAATAATTTTTTTTAACTATTATCCACAAATTTTTATTTTACCGACGGATAAATATATCGGTAACAATTTTTTTTATCGATAGACTTAATTCAATGAAAAAAAATTGGTCTAGTAAATTATCATTTTTTTTATTGAATATTTAACCCTTATCTCTATTGACTTTGATAGAACAGTTCACAATTCCTCAAATGTCATGTCTAAAATTTATGGACATTTATTATTCTCAATTCAATGGTTAATAAAAGGATGTATATAACTTTTATCACAAAAATTTATTCTATAATTAAAAATATGTATTATAGAAAATATATTTTTAGTTAAGTATACATCGTAAGTGATTGAATGAAGAACATATATATTGAGCAATTCATATTTTTTTAATCACACAAACAATTTAGAGCCCATTATATTATTATTTTGCTAAAGTGAATTGGTGAATCTCACCTATAATAATCTATAAGAAGAATGATTATATTTATACATCTATTTTCTTTTTCATTTCATATTTATTGCATTTTCTTTTCTTTTTTTTTGTCATCACATGATCATCTATCACATCTCTTACTCTTTTTTTTCTAACTTTTCTTTTTCATCTTTTACTTCAATTCACCTAAAATCAGATGAAAAGAAGGAAGAAAGAAGATACAAAGATATGAACATACACCCCATTTTGAAGTAGATTTAGGTAGAAGAAAGGGAAAGGGAAAGAAAAGATAGAAGTAGAAGAGAAAGTGATAAATTTGATAAATTATATAATGAAAAAATAAAGAGAAAATAAGATTAAAAAAATATAGTAAAAGAGTGAGTAGATACATAAATACAATTACTCTATGAGAAGGGAGGTTGTCCCCAATGCATGGAAAGTGACACATTAGTTTCTGTTCACCAGAATCCACCATTCCACGTAGAGCCAGTCACTGGGGCAGGTTTTCTTCTATTTACCCACCATTCTACGTAGAGCCGTTTGTTGGCATGATTTGCGTGTCTTGTTACTACTACATGCATGATCATTAGGTTAAAGTAAATAAATAAAAGTTAATTAAACTATATTTTTAATTTTTTTTTAAAAAGGATCACAACACACGTTTTAATTCGAGTTTTTCGAGCAAACATTTTTTATAGCAGTTTTGATTAGATAAATATTAGGACATGGCATCTGAAAAGAAAGCACAGAATACTCATAGAAATTATCTATTAACTTGTCTATTATGGGAGGAGGAAATGAACCTTTTGTACACGCTTTTATTATTTTCTAGCGGAAAGAGTGTTTGTCTGTATGCATTTAAGAAAATTAAAATCGATGAGTGTACAATTGCTATATATCAGTAGACATTAAAGGATAAAATGGACTAAAAATTGAGTAAACTAAAAATTGATATCGCTATATATTGTTATAGATTAAGTGCGGTATAGTCTAGAGAACAAAACAAGAAGTTCAGTAACATGGCATTAGTGAAAGGATGAGAGTAGAGCAGACAACGAAGAAAAAGAGTGATAAAACAGAACAAACGGATGAGTTTCTTCTTAGTCACCAAGAGTATGTCCATGAAAGTGATTTAGAACATCCCAAATCCCAATATCCTTTCTCTTGTTTCCGGAAAACAGATAACTGCAACGAGTTGTCAATTTTCATTGCAGTACAGTTACTCAACAAAATGGTGTAATAATAACTCAGTTAATTTTTTGTTGCACAGAAGGATGGGGGGGTGAAAACAGAAGGATACATATGATAATTTATCATGATTTCAATCCTATGTTAAACACACAGCACCAAAAGCACGTCATCAGTTAAATGCTGATAGAAGTAAAGAATGTACAAGAGACCATAAAAAATCAGTCTTCTCATTCTGCCTCTGGCTAAGTTCCAAGAAATATAAATATTTGCACTTACAAGGATGGGTCCTATTAATTGGAAAACCATTATGTATGTGTGTTTTCCGGTAAGCAGGGTCTGGTTACTCCGGTAGCCATTTGGTCATTGACTGGTAGATATAAGTAAAAAATAAAAATAAAAAGGTCTTACAAATTGGTTTGGCTAAGATTCTATCAGTCTTTTGGTTGGGGTGGTTTCATATGTCCTTTTTGCAAAGTTCAGCTTTGTAGGTGATGTTATGTATTAACCAAAAGATAAGAAAAATCTTGAACGGGTAGGGCCCCTTGAGGAGGTTGCCTTGACTAAACCCCACCCTATTTATGTTGATCACATGTGTATATATTCCTTCATTCCCTTTTGGTCCCCACCTCTTGACTAAATCCTTATTAAGAAGGAAAGAAACTAAGTTAGGCATTTCATTAAATGGGGTTTTGTTCAAAAGAGAGCATTTGGCCATTTGCTATTTTGGTCCAAGAACTAAGATATGATAGTGAAAATAGTGTTTAATAGAAACCTCAAGCATTATTGATTAAGCATAAATTCATAAATGACTTGACTAACACTGTCGAGACTCGACACTTCTCTCTTGCATTTATATATCAGTTCTTTCCCATGTTTATACTTCATTTCCCTTCCCATGTTTAACTTATAAAAAAATAATTGAATTTATTTATCTTATATATAAAACTAAATGCTTATTTAATTTATTTTGTTTTTTATTTTATTTTTTCTCCTGAACATGGATCTGAAAGGGTATGGGGCTCGTTTTAGCTGAAAACATTTTACGATGGCTTTATTACCCTTTGAAGTAAACTCGACACCAAAACTGATTGTAATTAGCCCAAAATGTCCTTGTGAGATTAATTAATTAGTTAGAAGCAGCACAATATTCAACTTAAGGGTTGATGAATAGGATTAAGTTGAGTTTTATTAAATCTGTTATACAATCATATTAAAATAGTTTGATTTGAGTTCAGTTAAATTTATATAATTTTTTTATTAAATT
>JAMLFT010002664.1:0-24577 GCA_026544285.1 Pachyrhizus erosus | reverse complement strand
AAGATTCCCAAAAAGACAAAAACATATACACTCATATATATATATATATATTATAAAAATAATTTTATAAAATTATATTTTTTATAATTTATTTATATTTTTTTCAATTTTTCTCTTCCTTCTTGTTCACATTTTTTTTTATTATATATCATATTTTCTCTTTTTTTTTTTAAAAATTACAACCATCACACTCATATACATACACATTTTTTTATTTACAGATTAATTATTTTAATTATTTTAATTTTTATATATTTTCATATTGTGTATTCTACTATTAATTTAATATTATATCTTAAAATATTTTTAATTAAATTTAAAATAAAATAAAAAAACATAAATTTAAATAAATAATTTTTATTATATTAATTAATATAATAATTAAAATATCTCAAATTATAATATTAGAATAATATGTAAATAATGTAATAAGGTGAATAAGTGGTATAAATAGTGTGATGTAAAAATTATTAAAAGTTAGGATGAATTTAACCCGTCTAACCTGCCCATAACCCACTAATGTTTAAGGATGCTTTTAAAATTCTGTTTAAAGCAATGTTGAATGCCAACCTAATCTTTTTACTTAACAAACACACACCAAGCCATGCTTAAGAAAATTTATATTTTTATATAATTAAAAATAATATATATATATAGATATAATTATTTTCTTGTATTTCTATCATCATATTGGTTCCTTGGTTAAAATCTTGAAAATTATTATAAAAAGTTATAACTTGTATATAATAAATACATTTTTAATTAATATTAAGGCTATATTTAGATTTTAAAATAAGAGTGGAAAGAAGGAAATAGACTGAAAAGATAACTTATTTCATTATTTAAATTTTATAAGCTTGGATGAAATTTACTAAAAAAAAGATGAAATAAGATCTATTTTATTCAATTGTTTAAAGTTATTTTTTTTAATATGAAAGAAATATAATAAAATTTTAATTTTATATTACTTATGAATGATTATATTTGTGTTATTTTTTCTTCTTTTACTATCGTCTCATTCTTTTTTTCTTTTATTTGTTCTCTCTTATCTTCTATCAAATCTTCTTTTATCTTCTTCTTTTTTTTTATTATTAAAAAATTATTTTTTTATTTTATATCTTCTATAATGTTCTAACTTGTTAGTCTAATAATTCATGATTAAATATTTTTTCCTCTTTACATATTGATTTTCCTATTGAAGATATGTGTATTTTTTATTTTTTATTTTAATATTTATCTTTTTTTATTTAATAAATCATATTTTATTAACTTGAGATGTCATCCTATGATAAAAAATATACCAACAATTCTGATAAAAAATTAAAAATTAAAAAAATAAAAATATTTTAAAAGTCATTCAACAAAATCAACGTAATAATAATGATAAAATATAAAATAATTTTTTTTTAAGACTAAACGTAAACTTCATAAATTTTCAAGGATCAACATAAAAAAAAATCAATTCAAAATAAGAGTAATATAAGAAACTTAGTAATAAAGGTCATATTTTCATTGACGCTATGTAAAGTTGTGTTAACGTTGTTTAGTAGTTACACAATGAATTATCGTATATATTAAAAAAATGTTCTTGCAATATTTTTCCCAAATGCTAAATATAAACAGTTATAATCACGCGTGTTAAGTATAAACTTTTATTACGGCATTGGCCTCAGTTTTTTTTTTTTTTTTTTGACGATTAGTTGATAACAAGAAAGGACATTTAGTGGAGTTAGGTATGGAGTCCGCTCTGTCTTCTCAGTTCTCAATTAAGATTCTGATGCGACGATAAATCTATGTAATTACGAAATAATACAACAATGATGGAAGTTTCTTTTTAGATTTTCTAAATAAGGATATATAATTTTAAATTTTAATAAATTAAAATTATGTTAAATTTTAAAAAATATATAAATTTAATTACAGTAAAAGTAAAATCAACTTTAAGTATTTGTTCATCCTATCATACGATGTATTCATAATAATAAAAATATAATTCTATTAACCATTAGAAAACACAATAGACAATTATAATTTCTAGATACGATAACAAATGGAAAAATGTTATTTGGCATTATATTTGATATTTTTTTATAATATTTTATATAATCAATTAAAATTTATTAAAATTATTAATTTTAATCGATCTTATTTTTAAATCAAAAGACACATTCATTAAATAAAAAATAAAAATCATTAAAATTCATAATTTTTAATAAATTTAACTCAATTATATAAAATGTGTCAAGTAATTTTAATTAAAAAATTTTCTATTCTAAAATAATAGTTTTTAAAATTGTGTCACGTTAATTAAGAAATTTTTTATTGATATAAATTTAAACAAAATATCCTAAATTTTTAAGTTATTTTCATAAAAAAATATTCTACTATCTATCAATAATAAAATATATTTTACTATTTATTAACATAGTTTTATGATTGGTGTAACTTTTTAATGTAAATATTAATTGACTTTTAATTATACCAAAGGCTATTGTAGAGAAAAAATCACTTAAAAAACTAAAAAAAAATATTATTTTGAAAAAAATAAAAGCTAGAAGATTATTATATTTGAAATGGTGGGAGTAGGGTTTAGTTAAAATATTAGAACGTGTGTGCATATATTTACATTAAAAAATTCATATATATATATATATATATATTCATCTGCACAGGAATAGAACCTTATATAGTTTTCTGATTTATTTATTTTTGTTAATTGGCTACTTCACTATAATAAAATCTCATAATACTCATTAACTATCTTACTAATAATTTTGAATCTTACAATTTTGTACCAAAAGTAATATGTATCAATGTCACTAATGAGGGTTTAAAAGTGCTACCGCTAGTCGCATCCCAAGAAATACAGTCAATTAATATTCTCCTTTTAAAACATTGGCCATATATTAGTTTCAGCCTTAAATATTGGGTGAATTATAAGTTGATAAAAGGCAATAGCCACTGTCCGAAAAAAACAAGAGAGAACATAGCAGAAAGTTGCCTTGAATTGTGTAAATCTCAACAACCAAATGATCCATAAATAATTGACTTTTTTTCATTTTCATATTTGTTAATGCTAAGTCTATCTTTCAAGATACTAGATAATATTTTAATATGCTGCGCCACAGATTTTTTAGATTCAGTTGCCCCACTACGCAACAAACAGCATATTTTTTCCTTTTTACTTTTTCCGTTATGTATATTGTATACAGGATAAGAAACATACAATAAGAAAAGCAAAGCAAGGCGTGCATCTAGTGTAACAGGCTACACTTCTGTGAGTGATACTACTTAAATATGAAATTACAAATATAAATAATTGGTACAAAACTTGTGACTCCGTGCGGATCTTGAGTTCTTAACATAAATATATCTAGTGGACTGACCTACATTCTACAATATTGTTCGACACTTCACAGTCTATTCCCAATTCCTTCAATAACTATTGAAGTGAAAATTTAATTATTCTTGAGTGGTTATCACAACAGAAATGTACTAATTTGGCTAGCTGAGAATTCCAGTTCTGTGCAATTTTTTTTAGTTAGTTTGCAGTGTGTTTAATGAAGGTTGAAATTAACTTCTAAGACAAAAAGAGGGATAAAATATCGAGGAGGGTTTCAACAAAAGTGTAGTTTTAAGATTAATTTCAGCATTTGTGGTGGGTGGAATGTAATAGTTGCCAATGTATTAATGAAGTAGTACTTTGCTCTCATGTAGTTTGGTGGATGGATGCTGTTGCTAGGTTTGGTTAGCATCTGGTAGTTGGTGGTTGGGAGATTACGGTTTACTTGATAGCAAATTATATAATCGCACATTTTTTGCATGCACAACATAGCACATAGTCGAAGCATGCAATTAATTCCACTGGATAATTCTATAGTTTGTACTAGATTTGTGTATGTTTGCAAATTAATAGTTGATCAGATCACATTATTCAGTTGTACCCGTCTTTAATAAAATAACTAATCCCTTTGACACAACTGAAAAAAGGTACAGTTACATAATACAGTTGAAAGAACATGAAGCATGTGTAAATATTTATATATATTCAAGTTATAATATGAGCTTCAATATGGAAGACAACAGCAATATACCTTATAGGGAATCAAGCCTGTACAGGTATGGAAGAGCTCATAGAGACGCAACCTTTTAAGCGTTCAATAATGACGTTTTTGCTGACTAGGCCTGAATGATGAGTCAGAGGTAGACCCTCCTTCACACACTCATCGTACTTCTCCAGAGTACACACAATGTCACTGAAATCTGGTCTCTTTGAAGGGTTTGCTGACCAACAACGCTTTATGAGATGGGCAAGTGCTGGCTGACAACTAGCAGGCAGTGGAGGCCTTTCATTCTGCTAACAAAAACTCAATTCAGTACTTACTTATTACATAAAATTAGAAAAAAAATTTGTATTGTATGTACAAAATTGCACTGTCCATCTAATCATGAAATGCGATATGTTTTAAAAATTATACTAACGATCATTTTTCTATAAAAAAATATATAATCCATTATGCTTACTTACTTTAAGTAGGAAATGCAAGTACTAAAGATTTGCAACATTTATGCACCATAATATTTTCCAACATATTGGGCTTTCTGCGGAGTATTTGTTGGGCTAAGGAGAGAACACATTCTAGGCCCATCCAATTCATGCTATCCATTATGAGACTCAAGACAAGACCCGTGTTGGTCCGTTGACCCCCTCCCAAAAAAAGTCTAGACCGACCCATTGATTCGCTATTTTACTTTTTTGCATAAAATTCCTACTTCCGACAACAATACTAATCAAAATTCAAAAGGAAATCTTGACCAAAAAAGATAAAGAATTTCAAATGGAAGACAGTATCATTCCCTCACGTGGAGTTAGCCTACAGTGGTCAAATAATTCCAAACTTCCATGCCAAGAATGCTACCTTGCTGGCAACAGTAACTTGGCCGGATACTACATTTTTAGCTGAAATGAATGACCGATACAAACAACAAAAACAGCTTCATGTGGTTCTTTGTTCCATCATAGGAATCACACTTGTCAGCTGCTCTTTAATTGCGTCTTTCCCCTTACAGTGGTAAGTAACCTACTTTATTCTACACAGGGTTTCTTTTCTACACGAAAACACAATGACCACGTAAACCTTGATGATGGTACTCAAATGATCTTGACAAAACTATTTATGTAGCAGTTACAATTTGTTTGTCACCTTGTGTTTCTGTTTTATAGTTGCAATAACTTGTTACCAAATTATTTATATAAGAACAACATTTTGGACGGGCTTAAGAGAGGAAAAATTATCTGAAGTCCTTAATTTCCAAACTCTGAATAAAGGCATTTATAGCTCTGAAACTTTAGTAAGAGACTCAGCTAATTGAATTGCAAGTTAGTCGCCTATACTATTAACATAAAGATTATTGAGTAAAATACTAAAGATTAGCATCGCCATCTAGATCTCTTAACTGGCATGTGTTAATTATTATTATTATATACCAGAATAATAGTTTTATTTATCAAGAGGCAAGATGAAGATTTTAAACAGTGTAGCGAGTAGGAAGGAACCATGCTAATATTAGAGGAAAACAAGCGACAAGAGGCTATATATGATAAAAGCAGAAAAAGAAATACTAAGCAGAGAATTATAAAAGTGATGTGATGCAGCACTATAATCAATTAATCATTCATCATAATAAACATGACACACACACACACACACACACATATTTATGTATGTATAGGCGTCTGACTGACCTTCTCAGCAACAGCAAAAGCAGCCTGCACAGGGGTCATTCCTTGGAAGGGAAGAAGAGCAGTGGTGAGTTCCCAAAGCACAATTCCAAAACTGTAGACATCAACTTTACGTGTATAAGGTTTTTCCTTAATCATCTCCGGTGCCATCCAACGATATGTTCCCATGTTTCCCTTGGTCTCCCGACACCGCGTTTCAAGACACGATGTTCCAAAGTCTGCCACCTTAACCCTCATCTCATCATTGAGAAGCAAGTTATTTGACTTGAGATCTCTGTGGATCACACCTTGCGAATGAAGGTACTCCATACCCCTTGATATGTCAAGAGCTAACCTTAGTATAGTTTCTATTGAAAGAGAGTATGGCTCTTTCTTGTTCAGATACATCCTCAGAGTTCCTTGTGACATGTATTCTGTTATGATACAGTACACCGGCGGTTTTTTACAAGCTGCAATAAACTGTAAATTAAGAGTCATTTAAACATCATTATTCCCCCACTCATATTCATATGGAATAATTACCCACTCCCCTGCAGTTCAACATAATAAATGCAATTGACAAGGAGTATAACCACATAAAAAGTCAAAAGGAAAGAAATATTTTTAGATCAAGTTGGTGTTTTGTTATTAAGGTATTGTATTATTAATTAATATTTCAGAAGTTCCTCCCTGCCCACCTATCGTTTATGAAAACACTACTCTTTTCTTTTTTCATTTTTTTCCTACTAAACTGGTAATTAAGTGGGTGTTTATTTGTATAAAAAGAAAAAACCATAATTACAGCGAACAATTTCATGTGAACTCAGCATATCTCGAACAGGTGTTAGAGACTAATCTCTTAAGATACTACCAATATTCATTTAAGAAACCGATTCCTGTCAATATTGACTCTTCCATACACATATAAATTTGAAGACCGAAGCTTTAATAATATACTTAAAAGGACATAATTATCTACCAAGTCCGTACCTCGGTTATGTGTATAGCAGAATTTTGAAGTCAAAACAGTTCAAATAGTGCTTTCCTTGAATTCCAAAACCGACACAAACAAAAAGCCATAAAGCTAAACAAACAAAAACCATGGGGACAAGAAGGTATGTTTAAGTTGACAAACTAACAGTTGAGTGCTGTGTGGTGTAAGAGCTTAATTACCTGCACTATGTTAGGATGAAAGAGACGTGAAAGTAAAGCCACTTCAGACTTAAACTGCTGTTCTAGCAAGCCTCTTCTCTCCTCGTCCTGTGTGGGAATCCTGACCATTTTGACAGCAACGGCTCTCTGCTTGTAAATTCCACGGTAAATCCGACTGTGAGCACCAGAAGCAAACTTGTTACCAATGAAAAGTTGGGAAAGGTCAGCAGTCCATTCTTCCTGATCCTCCTTTGACGCTTCCCATGTCTCCACATTCTCAGAGTCCAATATCATGGACCATGATTCCAAGCTATCAAACCGTCTTCTTTCCATGTTCTCCAAGTCAGAATCCAACCGGGTCTTGGAAGATGAAGAGGGTTCTGGCAGCGGCTTACTCTTGAACCTCCTCAAACGAAGCGCATGGAAACATGAGCCTCCCATTGAAGCTCTAGCAAAGTGCATGCCTCTGAAACAAATATATGCAGTGAGTAGTGATGCTTGCTTCCTTGCTTTGCTTGTCAAAACAAACTGTCAAAAGGAGATTTTCTTCTGAACGTGTGAACGGATTTCAGGAAGTGCATAAACCGATTTCGAAACATAGGCTCCAACAAAAAATGAAGAAGAAGAAGAAGAAGAAGAAGAAGTATCAAAATGATTCATTTACGAATTCAGAGAAGACCCTTTTGGCATGTAAGAGTGGAAAAGAAAGATGTGATCGTGTCAAGCAATTGTCACACTTGGCCAATCATTTCAAAGCTGTGGAGGGTGAAATTTTTTACAACAAACAGGAATTGGAGATGCAGAGAGATGCAGGGAACGTTCATGAAGATGAAGATTGTAAGGAGAAAGAGAGGAGAAGAAGCAGTTTTCACGGTTTGTTTCTCCAAATAGGACGGGTCAGGAGGATTAGGTCGTGTAGCACCATAAAGATGAATTCAAAGGGTGAAGCTTCAAGGGTGTCTCGTGAGTGCTTGGTTCAAAAGTAGAGCGAGAGAGGGAGAAAGAGAAAGAGAGAGAGAGAGACTTTTTGCTCGATTTAATTTAATTGAGCTACCTTGCTTTGGTTCTGTTTTTTGAGTTTCTTTTCTTGCATGCATCATCACATCATCAATGTTAAGTGGCCACAGTGCAAAGCATGGTAGATTTGAGCTTTGCGTTTTGCTAATCCAACAACTTTGCACTTTTCATTCTTCTCTTAGTTTGGGATATGTCCCATATCTCATCTATCCTTGAACTGTTGCCTAGAAAACATGTACATGTGGCACGTAACGTAGCGAAAAGATAAAGATTAAAGCGCACACAAGTGCCATGTCAAGGACCGTTTGATCCAAATGAAAGTGATGATTAAACTGTTAATTGATGATAGGTACTGAAAGGTACAGAAGGTGTGGTACCTTAATTGACGGATTATATTTATGGTATTGGCAGACATTTTTTTTTTTTGAGAGTCTCCTTTATTCGATCTGCGATAATCAATGCAGCACTAAATTAAAGATAACAATTTGATCGAGGCAACATTATGTTCTTTAGGCATTTTAATTGTGGAATCGGATCTTTCAGAAAAATTTGAAAGGTGTGGAATCTGATTTAGACTAAATTACGAGTGTGGAAAACAAAACGTATAAAGATGAAAAGATTAATGGAACACAATACTCGTACCAAACCCTCTATTTCACCATCCAATGCTTCATTCCAATCCTCAATATGGCCCAAAATAGTTTGATTCCAATCAAATCTATAGCGACCACCATGCCCTTCATCAAGTTTCATTATTTTGTATTTTTCCTCCCGCATATACATTTTTCTTATTTTGTTTCTTTTTATGCATATCATTTATCATTTTATACTCATATATATAACAAAAATTAACTAATTCAACTCGTATAATCTTCGCTTTAGCTATAACGATTCATTTATGATTAAAATTAAATCTTATTTTTAATAGGCAACAGGTTTTTTTTTTCGTTCATGGAGCTCAATATCAATTATATTTAATGTTTTGCATACTAATTAATTATTAATAACATTACATAAAAAATGCGTAAAATAAATTGATAAATTTAAAAAATATTTCTAATATTATTATATTTAATTTATGTTTTTTCCTTCTATAAGAGAGAACCTGAACATTGAATGCATATGTATATACTAATTATCAATATGGTGTTACATAATTAATAAATAATATTGTTCTTGAAATATTTGGTCAGAGGTTCAATTCTTGATTTATATAAGAAAAAATATATACTGAAAGAGATCAATCTTTTAAATATTTTAGTCGAAGTTCATGTTTTTAATAAAAAAAAAATATAACTAAGGACGTTATTAAGAGTATGAATTATTCCAATAATTTTATTATTGTTTGTGGTAGTTGTACACTAACAATTAAGGATGGATCAAGAAATTAAAAAATATAAAAAAAAATCAATCTTTTTTTGTTTTAGGTGAGAGATCAGAGTATTTTTTTAATTCATTAAGTTAAAGACTAATTTCATTTGTGACATATCATTGTCACTAATCCAAAAAAAATTTGCATAAAAAAAAATCAATTTTAACATATATATTTACAAAGTTCTTTTTATTAATGAACACGTATTTTAATTATGTATTGTATATGTATTTGTAATTATATAGAAAATATTAAAATGTGAATCTAAAAATATTTGTAAAAATATTTTAATAGCAATAGTAATAAAAAACACATTTGATTTTTTTTTCAATTTTAAAAATCTTAAAGCTATTTAATTAGTGAAATATTATTCTAATGATGATTTGTACAACTCTTTATATTTATGTTGTGAAAAAAACTTGAATATCAATTAAAATAGTTAAGAAAACTAAAAATACTTTTTTTTTTTTATAATTATGACAACAAGATTAGAATCTAAAATACTGTGCAAAATATATAAACATTCCACCACTAAATCAATCGTAATGATTCACGAAATATTCTATTTGATCAGATATAAACTATTGTTTTGATATAAATCCAAAAATTATATATCATAATAATTTTTGTAAGGATTAATATATTAAGTGTTTAAAAACTAGGTTAAAATACTATTTTTTATAATAATTATAATTAGAGTATTTTACTTTTCAGTGAGATACTAAGGTATTTTTACAAATTTTGATCATTTAAGTCAATTATGAGACTAATCTTTAATTTAATATTTAGTTATATTTAAAGTTTTTTAACAACGTATTTCTTGAGAATCAAATTCAAATCTTCCTTCTAAATTTATAGTTTCAATATGTCTTTTAAATTTATTTATTTTTATATAATCATTTAAAGTGTAGACCAAATTATCTCTATCATGAGTTTACCACATTAATGATGACAACTTTAACTAATATAACAATAAATATATGATGTGCATCTCATATAGTTTGTCACATAGAAGAATAAATTTGATATAACAATTATATTTTAAGAGATTAAAACAAAAAAAAATTAAAGAAATTAAATTAAAACTACAAAAAATATGGACAATAAGGGTATTTAAATTTAAAATTTAATGTAATTAGCATTTGTGGTTTTTTAAAATGTTGGTGGATATTTTACGTTTCAGAGCCAATGTTCTCGCTTTCAAAATTTTCAAGAATAAATTAATTTGAAAGTTTATTTTGTTTCCTAGTTGAGTGAACATTGGATTTTGATTTAAATTTCATGAAATCAATTTATTCAAATTAATTTTAAAAAAAAAAAATTAATTGTATATGCACAAGTAGTGTAAAAGAATTTACAGTATTGTTTCATCAGAAATTGACATACATCATAAGGAGGAGGCAGTGTTAGGAGGTTGGTTAATGCTTCCTCGCGGCGATGTTATTAAGCTGAAACGTAAAAAATCGTCTTATTATTCCACTTTCAAAGTCTCACAAAAAGCTATACAAATATGAATAGAATCTCTAATCCATATCTGAAACAAGAATACGAGTCAAGGCAACGATTATGAGAAGAACTTACACAGTATGAATATAATCGCCAGTGTGAATGCGTCATCGACATTGATTCTCATCATCACGCTGTCCAATCACATTCATCCCTTATAAGTCTCACAAAACCCTTTTCCCACTGCATTCATCCTATTCTTTTTCCTCCACTTCCACACCTTGTCCTTCAAATTCTGGGTATCCAATGAAATCAATTTTTTTATGTATATTAATTTACATTTTTATCATATCTTAAACTTTTACTTTTAGTGGTACTTTAAATCTTTATATGGGATTCTAGCTGCGGAATACAAGTGTTATAAATAATGTTTCCGATCTTATTTTTCTTTGCTATATTTATTTTTTTTATTTTCTATTGATCAATCTAATCTAGTTAGCAATCCGGAGTATCATCTAGTTAAGTTTTTTCAAACCGAAGAAAACTTCGAAATAAAAACAATTTTGAAAAATTAATTTTAACTACTTTTTATTTTTCTTCTTTATTTCAAATCTCATGATTTAAGAATACAATATTTAAATTTTTATTTCAAGATTAAAAAATTATAAAATTACCAGAGATTTAACTATACATTTTTTTTTTTAATTTTTAACTTTACAATAGCTTCTTGTTTTAAAAAAAGTTAACTCAAACACTACCCTTGTACAGTTATAAAACAGAGCTTCCCAATTGTTGAATACAAGAAAATATTATCGGATGAAATTCTTGTTTTAGCCCCAACTATATTTTTAGAAATTATTTTTTCACCAACTAAGTTCAGAAAAACAAAATAAAGCCAAAAGTGGTAAATAACAAACATATATCTTATCATAATTTAATCATTCATCTTTTAATCAATAATCATAAGCATACTGTATTTTTTAAGTATCTCCCTTCACTTTAAGAAACTAAATCTTTGAAAAAAAAAAGTTATTGAAACAAAGTTATAACACATTGCACTTGCAGTGAAGTTCTCTTCAAAAGTTCCCTCGGGTTTTCAAATAGTAGTAGACAAAAACCCGTGAGTTGACACTTGCCAGGAGGGGCACTTTCGGATAAACACACGTGTTTGATACTTTTTCTTCTTCTACCACGTAATTCCCTATTACTCTCCATTGTGCATAATTTTTTTTTTTCCATTTAAAAACTGATAAATCTTATTATTTCACTAGTAATGTCAAAGGTAGCTTAGTGATATCCATGTGATTTAAAAAGAAATTGAAATAAACACTGTTCCAAGTTCCAACCAAGTGAACATATATACCCCGATTGTGCAGAGGAGCCATAACCACTAACAAGGACATGTGGAAATTGGCTAGTAACACATGCTCCTCGACCATGTAATAATTTTTCACTAACAAGAGCTTCAAGTATGTTTCGGGCTGCCCATAACAGAGAAGATGACAGTAGAAGCTACAATCTTGAAGGCATTCCTCCAGCAACTACTATAGTCTCTCCTGTTATATAAGCAGCATCGTCAGATGCCAAAAAGGCTGTTGCAGCACCCATTTCTTCTGTTGTACCAAGCCTTCCAAGTAATGTCTTCTCTTCAAGCTCTTTCCTCTGCAGTATCACAATGAAAATCCATTCAAATGACTAAATATGCAACGAGAAATGGGACTTCAGGAAGAGGAAAAACCTATATGGGTCAAAAGACTCTCACCACAGCATCATTGGTTGTAAGAAATGAAGCAAAATTAGTTGGCACAAAACCAGGAGCAACACAGTTTACACGAGTGTTTGGGGCCATCTCAGCAGCCAGGGCCTACCCAAATCATAAATAATTAGCAAATTACAAAAAAAAAGGAGTTTATAATATTTTGAAGAAACAATTGCAAGCCAAGTACCAACTTTGGTAAGTCCAAGAAGGGCTGTTTTGGTCACTCCATACATAGCCAAAGAAGGTGGCGGGTTATAACTAGCAATTGAGGAAATGATTACAATAGAAGAACCCTTCTGCAAGTGAGGCACTGCGTCCTGAATAAATCATAGTGGATAACACGCCATATACCAATCACAACATCAGCACATCATATGGAGATCGCAGAAAAGGATAACGCTGAACATATATAGGATTCTTTATTCTTATCTTTGTTTTGGCCATTTTACTAAGTGAATTACCTTCAGAAGAAGTATAGTGGCTTTGACATTTATCTCCCATAGCTTGTCAAGGACCGATTCTTGCGTTTGCAAGATGGTATCAACAGAAGGATTTGCGGCAGCATTGGACACAACAACATCTATCTTTCCATACTTCTGTAACAAACCATAATGTTCGACCACATATTAGAACTGGATTCAAATAGTTGGAAGGCCAGATTTCAATGTTATAGAAACTAATGTATCGTACAAAATCAAAAGTCACGGTCTGGCTTCCTTATGAAGATAACAAACAGTGGGCGTTAATGAGATTTAGACTTGTACAAAATATGATTCAGGGTGCCAAGATTGTAATAAACTTTTTCCTTAAGCATTTGTAGAAGAAAAAATAAAATAAAATAATTTATAGACTAGGATTAACTTATACTTAAATTAATTCGTAGAAGTTCTATATTATTAACTTATCTGAGAGATTATCTTTAATCTGTATAAAAGTTAATTTTAGGATATGGAAAAACTTTTTTTTTTTCTCTTTATAAAAGTACTTTAGGAGAAGTATATTAATCGCCCATCTTGTAATTGGATGACGGTTTTACACTTAAGACAGTGTTATCTATTCTTATAAGAATTACTTAAAAGACTTTCAATTAGTTTAGTTTGGAGAGTAAACGTATTTAAATATGAAAACTAAAGGGTTAAATTGAGGCAAGAGAAGATAATAATTAGATAGTTGATCTGAAGAAAAAGTGACCTGCACAGTTTTGTCGATCAAATTCCTCCTTTGTTGAGCATTTGAAACATGGCAAACAACCCCCAACACCTGAATTCCTTTGGCCCTCAGTTTTGCCGCTGCCGCATCAACATTTTGCTGCGGTAATTGAGAAATTATTATTGCAAACAAAAATGAATTTTTTGTAAGGCAGAAAGAAAAGAAATTAGGAACGAACCTGTCTGCGAGAAGAGATGACAAGAGACGCACCCTCTCGACCAAGCCTCTCGGCTATGGCTAAGCCGATTCCCTGTGTGGAAGCGGTCACGATGGCTACCTTCCCTTCAAATCTCTTTGCTATTGCCATTTCTACTTTCGATCCAATCAGAGTGTGCCTTCGTCTCTCACAACTCACAAGAATCAAGGACACTCCCTAGTCAGCGGTGTTACTGCTTTCTACCAAAACATTTCTTTATATTAAGAAGTCTTAATATTCCTACTTCTAAAATTATTCATTTTAATTTTATTATACACTTTTTTTATTTTACAAATATAAAAAATATATTTAAACATATTAAAATTTAATTAATTATTTTATATTCACCTCTTAATAAAAAGAGTGTATGTTTTAAAATGTGAGTTTAATTTTCATAAATATAATGTAAATAATTTTATTATTAATTAATTAAAATTTATTCTAAATATATTTTTATCTGTACGAATAAAAGATATTTACTAAAATTTTACAATAATTTAGATACTTTTTCAATTAATTAAATTACATTTCTTGCTACAAATTATTCTAAATATAACTTTGAAAATAATTATTATAAAAATTAATAATTTAATCATATATAATAATCTAAGAATTGATGTTAGTATAAAATTATTTAATTAATTATTTTAAACTAGACCTAAAACCCAGTGTGTTTGCCATGTTATATTAACCTAAAATTGTGGACTAATTCAATTCTTGAACTAACCCAATTTATTAAGTGTTAGTCTCTCTATCAACATTATTTAAAAACATAATTTTCATTATACAATTATGTATTATGAATTATTTACTAGTCTAAAATAAAATTACCATATCATTATATTTAAAATAAGACGATTGTTTTTTTTTAAAAATAATTATTTTTAAAATTTTTTGAAACTTATGTCAAGAAATTTAACTCATTTTATATTTTTTATAATTATAATCAATGTCAATTCTTGTACAAATTGAAATTAATGATTCCTTATTTTAGGATATAACACCAAATAACCTTTATTTAGCAAAGTAAATATTTATCAAGTAGTGTTAAAGTAAATATTAATCTTCTTTGTACAATTCAATCATCCATACAAAAAGTATAAAGAATAATTATGATTTTATAAAAATAAAATGGTAACTATAAATACCTTCAAAAAATTTTAATAGTGATGTAAAGTGAAAGATTCATTGAAAAAAAAAATACTCTACACAAATGCTTACTTCATGACATAAGTTCAAATAATATTAAATCTTCTAAATGCACTCAAAGATGGTTTACCAAACACATAAAGTGTACTTGACATAACATTTAAGTAGCTTATATTTTATTAGATTAATGTTATGTTTAGTGAGATATTTTGATTATTTTTTTTTAGTAGTTGAAAATTTTGTTTAAATATTTTATAAATGATATTTTAGTAGTTTTTAATATTTTTTAATATATTAACTTCTAATTTTTATATTTATTTTCTTGTTATCTTTGAACATCTATTATATTTTCTTTTTAATCTTTTTTCTAAAGTAAGATTTTATTATATTTTTTCTTCCACTCATAAAATAAAAAAATATTATTTTTACTTTTTTTATATATAAAATAAGATTTTTGCATCTTTACCGTTTTATTATATAATATATTGATAATGATAGATGATAAATTTATTTTATTTTATTTTATTGGATGTTTTCACATTATAGTATTTATTTTAACCATTATATTATTTATAATATTTATTTTATGATTTTAATTTATATTTCAATAAATTAATATTGCTAGATGATAGATTTATTTTATTTTTTTTATTAAAATTTTAATATTTAATATTGAATTATTTATTTAACAATGAATTCATTATATTATCTTTAATATTATATTTTAAGATATTTTAATCATTATACTAATTAACCTATTGAAAGAGTAATTTTTACTTAAAAATATGTTATTTTTGTTTTATTTTAAATTTGATAAAAATATTTTAGGATATATTAAAAGATGAATGATAAAAACATACAATATATAAAAATATAATAATTCAAATTAAAAAATATAATTAATATAATTTATCTATAAATAAAATTTCTAAGTGTTTAAAATTAATTATAAATAAAATTATAAATACTCCAAAATATATTTTTATCAATAAAACAAAATTAAAATTTATATGAAAATATCACATTAACATGTGCATCTATATCATTTTACATATTTAATAATTTTAGCTATCAACTAGCTTTTAAGCTAGTTTTGCCAAGCATTTAACAAACTAACTTATTTCATTATCAACTAACTTATAATTTTTAACTTATTTTTTTATTGTATTTATTTTTAATTTCTTTAATACACTTTTATTTTATTTCTCTCTTTTTTTCATTAGGAAGAAAAAATACAATGTTAAAAATTTTAATTATTAAAGAGTAAATTGTATAAACACTCTTTCAAATTTTGTAAAATTATACAAATATCTCTTACCTTTTTTATCATTATAATTATCTCTTTTTAAAGAGTATTAATGTAATATATAATAGAGTTTCAATGTAATGTTTATAAATATTAAGAGAGTGTTAGTTGATAAGTGTCAAATTTACTTATTTTTTTATCATATAAAATTATACTTATCATGTCTCTTTCTTGTTTTTATACATAATTTTTACCTTAGTTTTATGAAAATATAATCATTTAGACTTAGGTCATTGTTTTAGTTTCATTTATTTTTTATGAAAAATCTTCAACTTTTTATATAGGAAATGAGAAGATGAAGTGGACATTAAAGAATGGTTGTTAGAGGTTGCGCTCAGCACATCCAAAATTTGCACTTAACGTGCAAGTCTTAGAGTTGAGATGACAGGTTAAAGACTTATGCTTAGCGTAGAAATGAGTCTAAGCTAAGTACAACACTTACAAACTAATAAATATAAAAGAAAATTTTGTTACAAGTTAGTTATTTCATGTCAGATGTTTCGTTTCAATTTTTTGGGTGACTCTATGATTGAAATTGCAAATAATACTTTTTGGTCCTCTCATGACTTCATCACATTTCTTCACTCTTCCATGGATTTCTTGCATAGTTTTGGTTAGAAGTAGCTAGATTTTTCTATGTTGGAATTGGAACAAATAACTTCACTCATGTACTCTCTGTAGTTTTCTTCTTCTACTCATTACAATACACTTATATTTAATTTGAGACTTAATTTGTATAATGAAAGGACACTTCATCAATTTCTTAAGAAATTGAATTGCGATTGAGCTAATGCTTTTCATTTTTAAATTCAAATTGAATAGTTTAGTAAATGATGGATTTAGGGATATGTTATGGTTTGTTAATTGAGACTTCTCAATTCTTGCACTTAACACAACTTTTTTCCTATAATTATCTAAGGAATTAGAGACTGTATGAACAAATTTGATTTTAGTTCGGCTAAGAAATTAGGAAATGAGAAAATGTGAATTTGAGTGTATTAAAATAAGAAGATGATACTTAATGTGTGATTACATGAATGTGTATGTTATGACTTTCAACTTCAATGGTGTTATCTACATTAAAACTTTAACATCTCAATTGTACATCAGTTGTTTGATAAAAATCTAAACATTCAATTTAGGCTCTTGAATTATAATTTTTGCTATATTTTAGTAGTTGATCAGTACTAATTCATAGTTGAAATTCTTGATTACTTTATACCTTAGTTAACAAAATGTGTCAAATTCATCTAATATGATGTTAGATAGATATTTAAATACTTATTAATACTTACACAATTTGTTTTTTTTGTCAACCAAACACAGTGAATATTAGTGTAATATATGTGAGAGTATTAGTATATATTTTTTAAAAATTAAAAAAGATTAGTGAAGGAATATAGAATAATAAAAAATATTTATGTAATTTACTATTTATTGTAACACAAAAATATAAATGCAAAAATATACATATGTGCGTTGACTTTAAAATTATAAAGAGTTGGTTTTTCAGTTTTATTTTTATTTTTTTGCATAATTTGACGTGAAAAAGGTCGTATCAAAATCCAAACACAGTTGAGTTAGAATTTACATCCATCATCCCTCTTGAAGGAAACGAAAAACGATATGGTATTGTTGATCCGGCAGAATATTCTTCCGGCCAAGACACACAAGTCTAGGAGGTAATTGAACCTTAATTTATATTCTTTAGACTTCCACAATCCAGATCATGCCTTAGTGGCGGATTTATCCACATCAGGACCTTTAGTGGGGACAGTGTTGGGCACTTGGGGAAATGATTTGATTTCTTTGCCACCATAAGCAACAAAGGATTATGCATCGTCGCTGTTTCCAATATGCATTGGTTATTAAATGATTTATTGTCCCACTCCCGCTCACGAGAGCACAAAAAACGTTCAATGGGTTAGGGACTAGTCAGTATCTTCATTCGGTCAATGTCATCAACCTTCACTCATTTGATGGCAAACAAAATAAATTGGGGACTAGAATTTTAGTCCTAGCTCGGTGCTACAATGCTCCTTGTTAACTTGGGTGCTTAATTTTCTTTTTTAGCTCCTTTTAACTCTTCTTTTATTTTACTTTTTTTTTTTTTTTTTTCATTTTAGTCCTGGAACGGTTTTTATTTCTCAATCAATCCTTGAACTTCACCATTCATCCATGGCTTCCGTGGATTTATGAACTCTTCTTCGGCTTGCTTGCGCTTACTTGTTTATATATTTTGACTTCATCGCACTAATGTGCATATACTTATAAGGTATCTGTTTCCATCTTTGGGTCTTATATTGGATACTTCTCGTATGTGATTATAGTCTAAGAGTGGCTGTGAACGTTGGTCTCGTTGTTTTTGTGAAAGTGGACATGAAAGAACAGGACGGGCAAATAAAAAACCTTGGTTCGGGGGACTTCAGCGTGGCAAGGTTGGCCAAAGACAAGACAGGGGAACTTGTTGCTGTCAAATACATAGAACAGGGGAAAGTGGCTGAACCTTTTGTGGTGTGGACTATATTCTGGAAATTATTTGTCATTCTTGTGGAACGCTGTTTGATACACATTGGGTTCGGCATCACCGGTGTATGTATTCGCTGGTTATTTTGGACGCAAATTGGCAGTCTTGCAAACATCAGGTCATCCATTATTTGTTTTACGGTGGAGAAGAAAATTCAAAGGTTGGGTCCATGGAAGTTTAGCAGATGGGGTGGACTACTAGACTCGTGGAGGAAGTGCAGTTGATGGAATGCGGGAAGCAAAGTGAAATAAAGAGGATTTTTACATAATAACCATACACCTTCATTTTGAAGCATTAGTTTAGACAAGTCAATTTTCTAAACTCGACCTTTTTTTATTAACTTTTACTATGAATTGGATTGGCCATGACCCACGGGGTATAGATAGTAGACATTGAAACATCAGTTCAGTAAATTCCCCCATTTTTAAAGAATCTAAACATCAAAATTTCAGCCATAAAACATTCATCATAAAATCAATAACATGTTTAAACATTCTTTTAATTCAATCATAAGGATTTCTGAATTTCTTTAATAACTCTGGTATTTCATATCCAAGCATGTCATCTACGGCTTGAATCATTTTGGGCTTTAGTTTCTCAAATTTGTCAATGCTATAGCCACTCAAAACCTCTCTGAAGTGTTCTACATTGGGAAAATCACCAGCCGGTAGATGAAACTCCCTTTGAACCTGTTTAGTAAGATTAGATATGATAAGAACGAAGCAATTAAGGGAAGCAAGGGAGAAGAAGGGGAAGGAGTAGACCTTTCTAAATTCATCTTCAAGATTATCTATAAGCCTTTGTTGAGTCTTAGCTTTGCCCATCATTGCAGGCATCTCATTCCTAAGATGACTAATTATATACGCATGAATTTTAGCAGATCTAGCACGTTTCACAAATTCATTGATCTGCACAATTCCAACGACATCAGATTTTAGTATCAGATAAAAATTATATATTACAAACAAGTATTACGAGGATTATCTGCCATATGCGCATAATTCATCCATTTGCATTACCAAGGTCAAACAATGTTATGAAAATTGGACCATACCCGACTGTCACATGCCTTTCTTGGAATATCTACCAAGTCTGCAAGGAGATCATTCTGTTCCTTCTCAAAGAGTTCCTGTCCTAATGGACCAACAAAACCTTCATTTATAGGCTTATCATTAAATGAGCTGCACAGAAAAGTAGAAAAAACTTACAACTGAAGAATGTCAAATTAATTGAACAAGGAATCAATAGATTCGATGTCAAAGCAATGTGAAACATCGCAAATGCTATGCATTTAAATGCAAATTTCAACTATAAAATGTTTAGAAAAGACAACAAAATCAATTGGTCACCAAAACTGATATTGAATAAAAACCTTAAGATCTACATATGTAACAAGACAGCATAATCTTAAATGAATGATTAAATACTTGAATTGAGCCATTGTAAATGAAGCATGAATCATTAGTGAGTAACCTACCCAATATATACACGCACAACTTCTGGAGTATTCAGAACTTTTCCCAAAGACCACATCAATGCTCCATAAACTCTCATGAGCTACAATATTAAAATGAGGTATGGAAGTAAGTCAAAAAGTAAATAACAAATTTATTTAGATCAGGTTAAATTAAGTTGCCAATACTACATTACTTGTTGAGTATCAATTTGGTCTGCCTTGTTCAAAACCACACGTATCTTGTCGTCATGACCATGTAGAGACTCAATTACACGTTTAAATTCATCACTAATGTCAAGTTTATGAGGATCAAATAAGAGAAGAATCAGATCACATTTTGCAGCAAACCAAGATATAACACCAGTGAAGTCATAACTTCGTTGAGTCCTTTGCTTTTCTCCGGAGAGGACACCAGGAGTGTCCACAAATGTTATTTCATCTAGCAGCTGAAAGAAAAAATAGCTTCCAGTTCAAGGACAAATAAATGACAAAACCAGTTGTCAATGGAACAAATATGGAATTGTAAATAGGCTTAAATATCAATTTGGTTTATGAAAAATAGTGTTTTTTTAGTTTTGGTACTTGAGAATTTATTTTTTATTTTAGTCCTTTAATTTTAATTTTAATTTTATTTTAGTCTGTGTTATCGAGTAATCTTTTGATTTTAGTTTCTATTATTTTTTAAATTATATTATAACAATGATTTTGATAATCTAGTGATTTATTACGTTATTAAGAAATCTAACACAACAATCATAGGTATTTTTTTTGTCAAACTATATTTTTAAATCTCTCATTAACTGTTTTGAACATATAAAAATTTAAAAATACAATTTACTAAAAAAATTATACGTAACCGTCCTATCAGATTCCTTAATGATATAATAAGTCATTGAATTGTCAAAATCGTTGTTACGATATCATTTATTGTTATTACTTGACAAAAAGGATTAAAACAAAAAAAATAATAATCTTTAAAAGACTAAAAAAAAATTCTCAAGGACCAAGACCACAAAGATGTTATTTTTCAGGAACCAAATTGATATTTAAGTCTTGTAAATATATAGAATACTCACAGGATGTGGCATTTGAGAACATTGAAACTTTGACAAAAATGAACCACCAAAAGTTGTCAGGCCACTAAAAGGCATATCAGCATCAACAGCTATCGTATTTCCAGGAATACTCCTTTCATCAGGACCAGACTACAATTAAAAATATATTCATCTTTGAACCTCCATGAACACAAGCGAAGCACAAATGAACACAACAAGGGAACAAATTAACAATTTTCAAAGCCAGTACTAGAAAAGGATTGTGGTACCATGACAACAACAAATCTGTCAGTTGTAGGCTCTGGTCCAATATGCGCTCCTGTGTGAAGAATTAAAAGGTGACATAGTATCAACAAAGTAGTTTATATCCCTCAATTGTTTACTTTTTGCATGGAGGATTTCAAATAATGCAGCTGCTAGATTATCCACAAGTTAACCAACCTGGATAATCACATCTTAGCAAATGTTTTATGAAGGTTGTTTTCCCTGTGGAATATTGACCAAGAAGCATGACCATTGGTTTAGCATCAAAATCACTGTTGGTCTGAAAGACAAACCACATACATTCTTAAACTCAATATAATCACATTTACACAAATAATATGTCATTTTAATTAATATTAACACGTGTAGTTCACAAAAATTAGCATATTTGATTTATATATTGGGTGTATATGTCACTTACCAATAATGGAGATACAAAATCATTGAATCGATAGGTGATCTCCAATGGCTTTAGTCTCTCCACATACAATCTCTTCAAGCCATCAATTATTGATGTAACTGCACTGAGAGGTAACTAAAATAGACCAAACTTTTATAATCAGAATACACCTGGCGACTAACTGAAGCAAAGCAAGACACATGTAATAGAGCTTGAAAAGAAATCAGGTCACAAATACACCTTAATATTTTTCACTAGGTAATCACATTGCTCCAATATTGCCTTGTATGCATCAATTGATCCGTCAAGGCAATAAATGTACGCAAGAAGAATCACTATCGATTCTGAATGCAGCTACCTCTCAAAATAATTGAAGCAGTTTTTTTAAAAGCATTCACTAATCAAAAGGTGTCTTCTAATTTTTGAACCAGAAAATTAATTATCATTTGTTCTTTACAGTCTTTACATGAATATACAAAATTTACAACATTTTTACGTTTAATACATTTTATTAAAAGCAAACTACTTATTCTTGTCAAAATGGGCATCAATTTGGGGGACTCACTTTCTTTATGGATTTTGGTGCAGCCCATGAATTGAGTGGCAAAAGTTGAGGTTGAGCTGTCGCTACATATTATCAGTAGAATAATACAATCAATATTAATTAAACAGTACAATGTCATGAAAGTTGGAAAAAATTACATGTCTAACCAAATACATCAGGTTGGGTGTTTATAGTCAAACTCTTTGTTTTCTGAAAAAAAAGAAGGGAAAATAACATTAAGAAAAAAGATCAACAGCAATAATATGATTTAATTCACAAAGACAAAATGAGAATAAAAAAAAACCGTTGCTTACTGCTATTAGAGCATCAAGTCCTTCCATTACTGGAGATTTAATGTTTTCATCGTCAACTGAAATCAAAAGAAATGGAACAATCATATGCATTGAAAAGGGTGAATACTGAACAATATAAAAAGCATTAAGAATGATAGACAGGGAAGTTAGACAGAGGAGAAACTTGTCTCTTTGAATCCAAAAGATAATATATATTCATATGGCATCAATTCTGTAAACCGTTCCTCAAATTGAGACCAACGCCCTCCCTGTTTAGGTGGCTCAAGTTTGATAGGTATCCATTTCTATAAGTATCAAGACTAGCGGATTTTCTCAGGTCTATTTGCTCTTTCAATATTCCTTCAAACTTAAATTTATAGGACTTGAGAAATAAAACCTCAACGAATTGAATGAACTTCACATATATGATATGTGTTAATTTGATACTGTAGTTACTCAATCAATGCATGGTACGCCAATTGATTCACAAGCAACATATAAAAGAGGTCATGAGACCTCACTTCAGCAGCCTTACTACCACATATTGAACACGTTCCACAAGAAATAGGGGAAGCATTTGATAAGGTAAAGATCAATACAAACAAATAGCAGGCATTTTTACATTAGTAAACTTACTGTCAGTTTTAAGGATATCTGAGTTGATATCATATCCCGCCTGTGCCAGGGCAACGAGCTGTTTATTAGAACAAACATTCAATTTTGAAGTCAGATTGTGATATCAGATAATCCATACCAAACCCAAGAGTCAATATTTCAAAACCCCGAACCTGCATTGCCATAACAAACTCTTGAAAACCTAGGAATCCTTGTCTTTTGGCATCTGCAATAGCCCAAACCTATGGAGCGCAAGTAGAAAAGTATAAACTAAATTTCACCAAAATCGGACATATAATTAAGCCAACTTAACTTATGAAAAATTATTATAAATGGAAAATGAATTCCTGTAAGTTAATTTGAGAATGATGACATAAAAGGAATATATACCTGCTTGAGTTGAGATCGAGATAAGTTGGAGAGAGCAAAGAATTTGGTTGCATCATTTCCAGTGATACGGCCATCTTCGTCTACAATAAAATGATAGAAGAAAAGACGAAAGAATCAGTTGAATCCAAATGCGAAAGGAAATGAAGAATGAAAGGAAGCGAAGCAGCAATACCTGAATCGGCTAAGTTGAACCATTCCTGGTACGTCTTCAATTGCCCTTTTGAACTCGAATCGATCCAATCGGATACCGTTTTCATCTTCGCCAACCACCCTCGATCTCAGTTCTTAAGGGTTTGCTTATAGTTCACTTGAGAGCTGCTTTCCTTGCTTTTCAATTTTTCGAAAGATTACACATCCAGTCCAGGTGGAGTTTTGCTATCCTGCTTCGCGTCATCCAATCCGGTATCAATGCAACGTGATTTTCTTTCTTAGTGATTAGCGGCTGAGATCGTGTTTAATTAATTTGTTCGTGATGGGGCCCTTAATTTTACGTTCACCCTTTTGAACTTTTGAATTGCAGCGCCACTATCCTGACCCCACTTTTGCTCCAGTAACAAAACCTTAGTTACAGACATTTTTAGGTTTAAATATTTTTTTTTATTTGTATTTTTAATCTCTTTATTTTTAAATAAAGATATTTAAGTTTTTAATTTTAAAAATTTACTATTTTAATTTAATCATTATTTTTTATTTTTTTTATCTAAT
>JAMLFT010002663.1:0-24580 GCA_026544285.1 Pachyrhizus erosus | reverse complement strand
AACAATTTTTTAATTTTTTAATATGTGTTTGTTTAAATTATTTATTATTAAAATAAATATTTTTCATAAACATTTATTTTAAATTTAAATAAATTAGTCTATAATCACTTAAAAAATAATGTGACTCAATATGTTTTAATATTAATCACTTAAAATGAGATTAATACATACTAAATTATGTAATTTTTTTTAAAAATCATGTAACTTTTTAAATAATTATATTATATTAAATCTTGGTCATGTATATATATTTATATAATTTAAATTTAATAGTTTTATTTTTATATAAAAATAATCTTCTCATGTACTTAAAAATAAAATAAAAAAAAAAACAAAGTTGTAGTATAAAAGGAATAAATATAAAGCGTAGGTAGGAGAATCGGAAAACTCTTATTTTTGACAGCTGAAAGTCAGAAAATTCTGAAAGTGAAAGCTAAACCAACATGTTCCTTCTTAGTTTTATCCCAAACTGTTTTGGGAATACATAAAGTTAATTTTCAAACATGATTCCATGATGGTGCTATTAGTTGAAGTCATTGATGCCATGCCATGATTGGTTTAGACTAATAACTTTTGTATATTAGATGACCCAATTCCCATGCAATGCATATACCCCCCTCAACTTCAAACCTTCCGCAACCTTCTCAAAGCCTGCATAGCCCAAAGGGACCTCATAACTGGCAAAATCCTCCATGCCCTTTACTTCAAGTCCCTCATTCCACCCTCCACCTACCTCTCCAACCACTTCACCCTCCTCTACTCCAAATGTGGTTCCCTCCATTGTGCCCAAACCTCCTTCTACCTCACCCAACACCCCAATGTCTTCTCTTACAACACCCTCATCAATGCTTATGCTAAACACTCCCTTATCCACCTTGCCCACCAGCTGTTTGATGAAATTCCCCAACCAGACATAGTCTCTTACAACACCCTTATAGCTGCTTATGCTGATAGGGGTGAGTGTGGGCCTGCGTTGAGGCTCTTCGAGGAAGTTAAAGAGCATAGTTTTGGCATTGATGGGTTCACTTTGTCAGGCGTGATCACAGCGTGTGGTGATGAAGTTGGATTGGTAAGGCAGCTGCATTGCTTTGTGGTGATGTGTGGGTATGATTGTTATGCTTCGGTGAACAATGCAGTGCTCGCCTGTTATAGTAGGAAGGGGTTTTTGAGTGAGGCAAGGAGGGTTTTTAGGGAGATGGGGGAGGGTGGCAGGGATGAGGTTTCATGGAATGCGATGATTGTGGCGTGTGGGCAGCACCGGGAGGGATTGGAGGCTGTGGGTTTGTTTAGGGAGATGGTTAGGAGGGGTTTGAAGGTTGATATGTTTACAATGGCAAGTGTTTTGACTGCATTTACCTGTGTTAAGGATTTGGTTGGGGGGATGCAGTTTCATGGGTTGATGATTAAGAGTGGGTTCCATTGGAATTCACATGTTGGGAGTGGGTTGATTGATTTGTATTCCAAGTGTGCTGGTGGCATGGTGGAATGTAGGAAGGTGTTTGATGAGATTCCTTCACCGGATTTGGTTCTTTGGAACACAATGATTTCTGGATTTTCACAGTATGAGGACTTGTCTGAAGATGGTCTTTGGAGTTTCCGGGAGATGCAGCGCAACGGTTTTCGTCCAGATGATTGTAGTTTTGTGTGTGTGACTAGTGCTTGTTCTAATTTGTCATCTCCTTCTGTGGGAAAACAGGTTCACGCATTGGCTATCAAATCTGACATTCCTTATAATTGTGTTTCAGTGAATAATGCTCTTGTTGCTATGTATTCCAAATGTGGGAATGTTCATGATGCGAGAAGGGTGTTTGATACAATGCCAGAACATAACACGGTGTCACTGAATTCAATGATTGCAGGCTATGCACAACATGGTGTTGAGGTTGAATCGCTCAGGCTTTTTGAGCTGATGCTGCAGAAAGACATTGCACCTAACAGCATAACTTTCATATCTGTTCTTTCTGCATGTGTACACACTGGAAAAGTTGAAGAGGGTCAAAAGTATTTCAATATAATGAAAGAAAAGTTTGGGATTGAACCAGAAGCAGAACATTATTCGTGCATGATAGATCTTTTGGGTCGGGCTGGCAAACTCAAGGAGGCTGAGAGGATTATTGAGACAATGCCATTTAATCCTGGTTCTATTGAATGGGCTACTTTGCTTGGTGCGTGTAGGAAGCATGAAAATGTAGAACTAGCTGTAAAAGCAGCCAATGAGTTCCTCCGGCTGGAACCTTATAACGCTGCTCCATACGTAATGCTTTCAAATATGTATGCCAGTGCTGCCAGATGGGAAGAGGCTGCAACAGTTAAAAGGCTGATGCGGGAAAGAGGAGTGAAGAAGAAACCAGGTTGTAGTTGGATAGAGATAGATAAGAAGGTGCATGTCTTTGTGGCCGAAGACACTTCACATCCAATGATAAAAGAGATTCATGTGTACATGGGGGAGATGTTAAGGAAAATGAAGCAGGCAGGGTATGTGCCAGATATAAGATGGGCATTGGTTAAAGACGAAGAGGTAGAGGCAGATGAGAAAGAAAGAAGATTATTGTATCACAGTGAAAAGCTGGCAGTTGCATTTGGCCTGATCTCCACAGAAGAAGGGGTGCCTATACTGGTAGTAAAGAACCTAAGAATTTGTGGTGATTGTCACAATGCCATCAAACTTATTTCAGCCATCACTGACAGGGAAATCACTGTTAGAGATGCTCACAGGTTTCACTGCTTTAAGGAAGGGCAGTGTTCATGCAGGGACTATTGGTGATAAAAACAATCAATATTGCTTCTTCAGTGGGAAATGAGTTAAATTATCATATTAGTTACATACCTATTGCATGTGCGGGTAAACACTTAATCAATAGAAATTTATCACGAGAGCTTATTCACAGGCTTGACATTGAAGCTTACTAAAATAAGTTTGAAAGAACTTATTATAAGTTTCATTGTGATAAGAAGGCCATAAGTCACTTTCAATCTTGCATTATTAAAATAAACTTAGTAGAACCTCTTTCAAAGCAGCTAAAGCTAATATAACAAGAGGAGAAATTACCAACAGAGTTTTTGGTTTATCCGTAGGATGACACAATGACAAAACCAAATTACCAATTCTAAATGTATGCTGGCATTACTTTACTTCAAATGCGTGCTTCCAGAGCTTCGTTGCAGAAGCCTACTCACAATTTTAGTTTGAAGTGACTTCTGTTTTCAACATAGAGCTATGTACTTCTGGCTTAGTGAAAAGCCTGAAGTCTCGATGTTTACAATTCGTGTTCACATTGGGAGTCAATCTAGTGTGGCCTCGTTCGTTGGTACATGTAAGCACCAACCAGTGCATTGGAAGACTTAACACAGCATGAAAAACATGAAACATTTAGGGGAGAATTAGTTTATTTCAGGCTGTGATTACAACGAACCTTTGGGTTTTTAACTTTGTCCTAATCGTATCCATCCACAGAAATGAGATTTCAATCTGCAGAAAATTCTTGCCTTGTATCTTTAGGTGAAATATTTAGACATTGCATGTTGTCCCTTTTTACCTTTTGTCTTGAGAAAACCTTGAAGGTGTGACTAGACTAATCAAGGTAATAGATTTTTGGGTGCTCGTTCCACAATTAACCTTTTTCTGTTTTTCCTTTACGTGTTGTAATGCTCATCTTGTTGTGATCGAGACAAGTTTTATAATCCCCCCTTGGGGATTCTGAAATAACAAATTAGACATTGATTATGTATTATTTGGTATCCTTATTTTCTTAAACAACACTTCAACATAGAATCTCTTTTAACAAAAGGAATTGCCCTGGTGTCATCAATTACCCCCTATTATATTATAGCAATGCGTTTGAATTCATTTTCTATTACAATATTCATTCGAGAACTATTAGTTAGATCTTATTTAAATAAGATTGTAATTTATAATATATTAATATTAATTAATACAAATTTTAATCTTTGTGGTGTTTTGGTTTTAACCAGTATTCTTGTGGGCACATAAGTGTTAAAATAACTCTAAGAGTGAAGGTGGTAGTTAATTTGAAATCATAATATTATAAGTAAAGTTTGTACAAATCATGGTTTACTCTATCACAGATATATTTTTGAATGAAATATATAACCATTTGTTATATTTTCTATACAGACTTTTGTTTTTTAATTTCTTCTTAAAAAAATAAAACATTTTTCTTTGTAAGACAATACCCAATTGTATTTTTTTTTTTTTGTTTTTAAATTGTTTAAACTACCATTGGGTATAAGTTATCTAACAATTTTTTTACTAATTTCTTATTTTTCAAAATTACTTTCAGATAATAGAATTGCTTTTAAATAAATTTGGGAGAGATGTGCATGCAGCTTTATAGCAGGTTGATTCATTTACTGAAAACTGTGGTTCATTTATAAATGACTGGAGATTCATCTTTTACATGTTTGACTAAAAAAAGGTTGGCTAAATAAGTTAATTGAACACTAACCAAAAAACTTATCATATAGGTGCATATTGAAAGAATCTAAAAAGTCAAATAAGGTCATAAGCCGATTGTATTAGCCTAAATAAGTTCCGTACAACCTCTTCCAAACACATCTATCTAGTTATCCATAAGCTTACATGTATAGGCAATTTTTTTTGAATAAAATAAGAAATATTCTTACTTTAAGAGATTTTTTATTTCATTTTTTTATAAAACATATATATCTTCTATTGGAAACAATCCTTTATAAATCAGAAAAAAAAACTATGAATGATAAAATTCTTTATCTAAATATTTAATGTAGTTATATTTTTAAGATTTAAATCCAAGACTTCTAATTAAGTAAAAACTACCTAATTGATCCAAATAATTGCTGATTTTTAGTTTAAGTGTATAATTTTTATATATTGTCAATATAATTGTCAATCAATTAAAAATTAACTTAAATATTATTTTCAAATAATTATTATAAAATTTAATAATGTTAATATTTTAAAAATCAGAAATTGATTATCAATTTCGTCAGACATGAGTTTCTAAGTTATTAATTAAATTGTATGAATCAATATAAATTAAAATAATATATTATAAAAACCAAGAAAAATGCATTTTTTCCATATCAAAATCAAAGCAACATGAGATCAAATCCTAACCTTCCAAGACATTTTGAAACTTAATTGGCAGCAAATTATAACCAACTTTTTCTTTATAGTACAAAGTATTTTGCTATGATGGTCAGATTTACTAGTATTGTGGACTTTGAATTATATTGATGTCATCCAAAAAACACTTAGTGGGGGACTTGTTTTATTGGACTTTTTAAGTGATATCCTCATCTTTGTATGTGAAACCAAAGTACCAAACCACCTGAGGATTCTAATTCTTTCTACTTATGTCTTGTTTTTCTTTCTTGCTTAAACTAGTAACTGTTATAATTAGTGGTGGAGTTTGAGTAATTTCAGAGTCTTAGGTTCAAATCTTGCACAAAAGACGGTGTAAAAAAAAAACTTTAAACTATCAAGACATTCTAATTAAACTTTAAATTTAATAGATATTAAAATATGTTTATTTTCTATTTTGACTAAGCTCTCCTTTACTAATTATAATTAAATTTATTTTACTAAATTGGTTTTTCTCTTTTTAATGTAACAAAATATTTTTTTTATTTAACTAATATTTTGGTATGTGTAAAATAAAATATTTATTTATTTTAATCATTCAAATATTTTATTTTAATTTTAATTTTTAAAATTTTTTTAGTCTTTATTATTAAGTAATAATATTAAATAATGATATACCAATCATGTTGACATTTCATTGACTAATTATATCATTAAAAAGTTTGAGAGCACAGTTACATCCATTTTTTTATAAATTATGTTTTTAAATTTTTATTTTTTTAAAATAATTAATAACGTTAAATTATTGATGAGATATTTTAAAATATAATTTATCAAAAAAATAATTATATAACTTTTTTTTTTATCAAACTCCTCATTGAGAACATAACAAATCAATGAACTGTTAACATCTTTATTATAACATTAGTTAACAATATTATTTAACAATAAAAATAAAAACAAAGATTTTTAATTTTTTTAAAAAATAAAAATTAAAGGACCAACATAAAAAAGAATACTCTATTTTATGAAAAACAACTCAAAATTACTTCTATAAAAGCAGTCTTATTCCACAAATATGATTTACCTCATTCTGCCAAAAATTTTAAAATATTAGCTTATTATCTTTTTAGGTCTTAAATATTTTAGTTTTTATATTTAATTTCTGATTTTTTTACTGATTAACATCCATTAAATCTTTCGTCTGTACTGTTCATTTCTGAATAGTTTTTTATCTTTATTTTTTAATCTCTTAACGTAGACTAAAATGAAGAATTTTTTTAAAAAAACTTTATCCAATCAAAAAAATTATTATCATCACTAAACTTCAATATCAGGAATACTTCACCTAGGCATGAATCTATTTAATATAACTATAATAATTACTGCAACTTTGAGATGACAAGTTTAAGTCCTACTTTCAGTACAATGTGACTTTTCAAAACCAAGTGATGGAGAATGAAATTGCAGTTTCTGTGTGCTTCTATGTGGCTCAATTCTGCAGCTACCACGATGTGATGGATAAGAGAAATTTAAAATTAAGTGTTTCACAAATTAGATTTAATGAATTCGATTTTTTTTTTCTCTTTCTTCTGCACCAACTAATCCAAATCCCATTTAAATGATTTTGAACATACTTTCGTAAGTTCGTGTGCAAAGGGGAGCAGGTAAATTACAAATAATTTTATCTCAAAATAGTTACTAGTGTACTACTTTCTAGCCAGAAATAGTGTTTGGAAAACCTTTGGAACACACTTAGACATCCATTCAACGCCAATGGCATAGATTTCTCTTTGATGCTTGGGAATGTGTGAACTGCCGTTTGCAGCATTCCAAACAGATTCCTAAACATGCCTTTAGTGATGGGATTGGATCATTACCCAATGGGCATTTTAATAACTGAGTTTGGAACTAGGTTTGGGTGAGTAATTTTTGTGGAAGGAGGGGAGTGCTTAAAGACAGCAACATAAACACAACACTGCCAACACACACATCTGCACTCCTTTTTTATTGCAAGAGCAATTCACTGTCTCAGATGAAAGTGAGGAATCAAAAGTAGAAGGAAAGCCCCAGCAAAGAAATTTCAATAGTACTGTTCAGGAAGAAATAAATGAGAAATTTAATAGTAGTGCCATGAAACCTTTTCCATGATCCGGAAAACCAAAACGCAGTAAACCCTGCTCTACTCATACTTTACATGGGCAGCAACCAAAGCACTGTAAGTAGGGGGAAGACAAATATTTATCCTCAGTATGATTTTCCACAATGTATCAAGCTTCCAGCACCCAAGAAAAGACCGAAAATAGCAGCACTTCCAAGGGTAGTTTGTCCAATATGCCTAATTTTCAGTAGTCCAGGCACCTGCATGCATATCAATGAATTAATGGATAGGAATGATAGCGTATGGACCATGAATGAAGTAACTCATTTTCACTTCTATAACAATGTGTATCAATATCAGCACAAAGTATTTAAGATGTAAGTTTTGACAACCGAGGTAAACTTCTCTTTAATTTTTGACTGAGGTGGTTGGCGGTGGATATGGGTGTTGCTGGAAAGTTTGCAGCCGGTTGATGCGCAGCTGGACAGGCACTACTACTGTTTGGGAAATTAGGGCCAGCTATTCAGAGGATATCAGCCTAGAGTATTAATAACATAGAATTTCTGAGTTGTTGTTTACTGTACACACTTTTGTATCTATATTTGAATACAATTAATTACAAGGTCAATTACTTAATTAAAAGGAAACATAAATACATATGAAACTCATTTGATCCCTATATCATTTGTTTGAGTAAATAGTGTATGTATAGACAATGTAGAAGATTTTCATCATCCAATTACAAACAACCATTTATGGTAAATTTGTTAAATTTTATAATAATTATTTTAAAAGTTATACTAACGATGATTTCTAATGGGTTGATAGTATAAATTTTTTTACATTAACTATATAGAAATTAAACTCTTTGTTTATTTGTTATAAGTTATGTTTTACAATAAGCAGATGTTGTTCTGTGTAACCACAGCTAACAAAAGAAACTATATAACTAGACCTATTGAGACACAAGGAAAGTCAAGCTCTAAATAATCTTTTTATTGATGTTCAGAACAAGATCATGTGACATACCTTATACCTAATAGCCTCATATGTTCCATACACAGCACCTACAAAGCAGCCAAAAGATTAGGCAATGGTGTTCTAAAACTTTTCAATGCAAGTAAATTAGTTCTAATGAAAAACCAAGATGAATGAATTCTATAAATGGATTTGATTTGACTATAACATTCCAGCAGTTAATACAATTTTACACAACCACCTGGCCAACAATTTCCACTACTTTTCAAAGCAAGATTCTATATGATGCACACTTCACAAAACTTCATAGATGATACTTGACCATTATGTACTTAATATTGAGTGTCAAGCTCAATGACTAAAAATATTGGGAACCTAATGTACTGGTGAAATATAAAAAAATGTTCAGAACAACTGGTAACAATAAAATACAGAGGAATGGAGACCCAGAACCAGAACACAAAAAAACGGAGCTAAAATATCCAACCAACATCAAATTTATCTATTTGGTGGTTACAAAGGAGGTCCAAGACCTAGTGTGTAGAGGGAAAAGGTAGGCAAAAGTTAAGACATAGTGGCTTGGTGAAATTGAAACCTGGTACCAACTAGTCCCAAAAGATACCCCTCATGCTAAACGGCTAAAGCTCTTGGTTTAAATCAAAGTATTTTAGATAAGAATAATTAGTTTATAATAAAAATGAGGAGGAATGGACACTAAAATCTGTTGCTTAGGCAAATCTAGCCATAGTCCATACAACATATAAAAAATATAATAATAACTGGTCTGTTTAGTTTTTAGAAAGCGTGTTCTATTTCATTTCGTATTTTCCAAAACACTGTTTTGACACAAGCCAATACACACTCATACTAATAGTCACGTCAAATGCGTTCAACTACACAGAAGCTATAACTCATTGCTTGTGGTACAACGCACTTAAAAATACAACAAGACGCAGAAACAAACATACTGACAATTATAGATGTACAAATCTTTGAAAACAGCAACCATTTGGTTTGAGAAGACACCTTTGTTTTCACTTTCAACTACAGAAATTTCATTTCATTTCTTGTTTTCAAAAGTTTGCACAGAAAACAGCAATGGAATAAAGTAACATTTTCATAAATAAAAACAAAAAACATTTCCATAAACAAAAATGAAAACAAAAAATGTTTTCTCAAACCAGTGGCCCAAATCTTTTTAATATTTTCTTTAAATCAGAAAAAGAAGCCCTCAATTCCACTTCAACACCAACATCAGCAGCACCAACAAGACAACACCTGAAGATGTAACAAGGACATGATTGGATAAATTTCTCCATAAGCACTTATGAGAGAAGAAAATAAAAAGAAAGAAATGAAATAAGTCTATGTTAGTGCATATTTAGTTTAAAGTTTGCAAACACCCAAGTCTTATTTTTACAAAACTTAATTTTGAGATAAAATTTTCATTTATAAATGTACATTTGAAAATAACCATACATGTCGCTAAAATGAGTTTAATCTCTCCAAAAATACATTCAACACTCAAAAATTTGAACTGAAAACCAAACATGCCCTTAACTGTTGAAAAAGTACTTTTGAACACAGAATATACTTTTGGAGAGTAAATTCAACTTCGTGACATATTTGATTATCCTCAAAAGTATTCTTGCACAATAAAATTTTGTTTGAAAATTAAATTTTGTAAAAACAAGACTTGAATTGCTTTTACAAACTCAATTTATAAACTTAAGCTTGACTCAAACTTAAGTTTACAAACTTTAATCCAAACATGCACAATGTAAAATCAACTTCAAGGAGAAATTTTTTTTATTCTTCTTTATTTTCTTCTCCTATAAGTACTTTCAGAAGTTTATCCGACCAGACCCTAACACCATACCAACTAAACAGATATGCATACAGGAATAAGGTTCTCTAATCAAATCAAATCAAACAAGTGTAATTGAACCATCAAACTTATCTTCAAAGCAAATCTAACACCAAAAAAAGTATCAAACGCGTTGAAATTAAAAGTCCGAAGCCACAATAAGTAATGCAGAAGCACATATTAGCCCCAAATAAATATTCAAAAAAAAAAAATGAAGTGTAAATGAAATAGAAATAAGCGTAAGACATTGTAGAAGGTGAAAATAAGGGATATGTGTGACTGACCGACGGCACCGCCAACGGCGCCGCCCATAGCGGCGCCGGCGGTGACACGAGCGAGGCAACTGTCTCTTGCCATTGGAAGTCGGCGTAAGACAGTGAGTGAGTGATGTTTTGTGTTGTGTTGTTAGGAGAAAAACTCTGAAAGTGAAAACTGAACCAAAGTGTTTCTTCTGCGTTTTATTATCCCTAGCTCTTGTTGTTTTGGAAATGGATCGAATTAAATTTTAAAATTAAAATGGTTTGTTTAATGGATTAAGGAAAAGATTAAACAAATTGGAGGGAAATAGAAGGGAAAAATATAATAAAAATATTTATTATTTCAATAAAAAATGAAACATGAAAAAATTATTTATTTGAATGAGTAAAGAATTAAATATAAGTAAATAAATAATATAAAAAAATGCTGATGAAAAATTAAATTTAAGTAAAATGTTTAAACATTTTACTGTTTTTACTTGTTTAAAATGTAAAATTACTCATTATTTTTTATGTTATAAAAGATTACCTGATTTTTAGAAAAGTAAAAAAAAAAATAGTTTATACAATTTTTATATTATTATTTAATTATAAACTGACATGTATTGTAATTTTATTAAATTATAAAAATATTTTAAAAATCATATCTATCATAGTTTATTGTTACACCCATTCTTCCTCATTTATCTCGATGTTTTTGGACGATTTTTTTATACGTGAAATTAAAAAAAATAAATATTTTTTTCTTATTTTCCATTTAAATTATTTTTTATAAAAAATAAATATTTATTATATCAAAAATATAAAAATAATAAATATTTTCTTTTCAATAAAATTTTATCCGCTCTATATAAAAATTAAAATCAAAGTACTTTTAGGTGTTTTTCTTCTACAAAAGTATTTTTAAGATTTTTTTCAACAACAATGTATCTAAAATTTTTTAAATTTCTTATCTCTTTCAATATATTATTTTTATTTTTATTTAAAAATTGAATTTTAATATATTTTTTAAAATTATTAATAATTAAAAACATTTTATCACAATATATAATATTTATCATAAATATAAAATATAGTTTGTTATATTCAATAATATTTATTTATTATTATTTTTAATTATAATATAATTTATTTATTAAAAATATTGATATATTGAGTTAAATTTCTATTCCCTATTAGTTTAAAAATTTTAAACTGTCAACTAATCAAAATCATGATCCATACGACTTTTAAGTTAATATTTTAGCTTGTACAACATATAATATAAACACTTAATATTAGTTGAAAAGTTAGTTAAAAATTAAAAAATAATTAGTTAAAAATTGTTAAGTTAATTTATTAAACTATAAAATATTTGATAAAATTATGTATTGAAGTAACTGATAAATGTAAAATAAAAATAGACATATTTATATGATATTTTTATATAAGTTTTATTTTTATTTATTGATAAAAAATATTTTTTACATTTATAATTTTAATTTTTAATTAATTTTAAACTTTTATAATTTTTTATTTTTAGATTAATTGTTTTAATTATATTTTTTATTTTCAGTTACTATATTTTTTTTCATATTATATATTTTACTATTCATGTTATATTATATCTTAAATATTTTTAATGAAATTTAAAATAAAGTAAAAATAGCATATATTTAAATAGACATAGTACTTTCATTAAATTAATAAATTTAATAGTTAAAATATCTTGAAGTATAATATTAAAAATAAATAGAAAAATAATGTGAATAATTTAATGGTTAAAATAAATAGTATAATATAAAAAATTTAAATAATAATAACAAAAATTTATTATTTATCCATATCAATATCTTATGTAATAAAAGGATAAAAATTAGAAAACTTTATGTTACCTAAAAAAACACTTAAAAATAATAAAAATCTACCTTATTAACAGAATTAAAAAAATATAATATAATTTTATCTTATATAAAAAAGTAAAAAGAAAAGCTAATGAATATTTTAAAAAAAATAAATATAAAAAAGCTAAAATCTATCATTTTAAAAAAATGGGAGAAGTAAAAGTCATAAGCATCATATGACTGCCCTTTTACGTCTAAATTTTGAATCATCATTACATGTACATGATAACTTGATATCACTCATATTATGTCCAAGAACACTGTACAATGAATACCATAATGTTATCCCTTTTTATTTCTGAACAAGAGAAATAGATCATTGAATAATTTGGAGTGCTGCTTTGACTCTCCCAACAAGCTAGTGCTCATTTCCCATCAATATTCTTCACTTGTGTTTCATAAGAAAACCTGCTCAACACGCATAAGTACAACAGAATGTTATTGCAATATACTAGGCAAGGCATTTTTTTTCTAGAATCAATAGTCTTTCCGACTAATAATTTCACTTATGAAAAAAAACACTAAATAAGGAGCATACAATCAAGAAGTGGGTGAAGATTGATACCAATGAAGCATTCATTGGAAGATTATCACTTATGGTGAAGTCCTCCTCCTCCTGGTTGCTAGAAAAACTTGTTCCATGTCTTCATTTTCATTATTAGAGCCTCCAACTCTGATTTCTCTAGGTTGTGACTCAGTATTTGAAATTTGATTAATAGATTCCCATTCAAAAGTTTCCTTGCTATTACTACTAACCAGCTTAAACCCTGATGTTGTGTCATATACTGGGAAGATACCACACTCTTCTATACTCTTTTTCTTTGTCATGATAATTAAGTATTCATATTCAAATATAAATGTCATGTTGCTAAAATGATCATACACTTCACTTATTATCAAGTTGTCTGACATCATGATACCAAAAATAACACATGATCTAAAATTAAATCAATGATAAACATCTTCTTGCTGTCCTAGACAACCTTTATGCCATCATGATAGATAGAACATAAAACATTACCTTTACCTTAGAAAGAATGATGCAACAAATGAAACCACACAGGTGAGATTTTGAAAGATAAGGAATAGTTATTGAACTCTCTGCTGAACGGAACAAACACTCATTTGTGACATGATCTCCCGAGAAGAAGAAATACCCTTTGTCTTCAGTATATGCAGGGTTATTAAGATATTGTTGGCGTAAGTAGGGTATGCGGTTCTGTAACATGTGTTGTAACGATAACCGTTGAGCAAAATCTGTCTCCATTGAAATGCAATTAATGGCCTTCAAACATTGCAGGGATGGTGGAAGTGCAGGCAAGCTCTCAATATTAGTTTTAAGTAGCTTTTAACAATTCTGAAGATGATAAGTGGACAATGTTATTTTCAAAAAACTCAAGATTGTTCAAACCACAGAGAGAAAGAAAAGTAAGTTTCCTCATACGCCAAATTGATGACAACAATCCATATATAGCAGTGTGAGCTAAGTTCAATTTTGTCATTTTATCTGATGTCAATGTGAATTCCTTGAGAGATTAACAACGACTGACATCAAGTCTTTGGAGAGATTTTGAATGAAGATGGAGAGCTGACACAAGCTTTCACAACCGAAAAGAGAAATAGTTTCAAGTTTTTCTGCCTTAGATAAGTCTGGGATTCAAATGAGGTCTCGGAAGTAGTCAAGGTCAATTGTCTTTAAATTTGAAAGATTTTGTAACACGAAACAAACATCACATTGTTTAGAAATTGTTAAATTCATAATCATGAACCTTACCTAAAAGAGAAATCAAAGCATACATAGAAGCACTATATCCTTGGCTCTTGTGGATGAGCTTGACTTGAGGTAGCACATCTTGACCAATTATCACTTATGACTATCTCCTGTACCTTTATGAATTGAAAGAAAAACTTAGTATATATAGCCACATTCATACCTGAACCCCATCCCAAAGCTTTTTAAGCTTGTTATTTTGCATGTGAAGCTCTACAAGCTGTTCAGTACAAAAGTTAGACGGCAAAGACTCAAGACAAAATTCATCCTAGTGAAGGTACCTCAATTTATTAGACAATGATTCAAGACCAGGAGGGAGCACATTAAATTTGTTACCCCAACAACCATCAATTTGAAGAAGTCTCAGGTTAGTCATCTTTGCTAGGGAATCAGAGCTCAAAAGTATATTACTAGTTAATTCACCCAAATCTAAAATTATGCCTTCAACATCAGTTCCGTAACCAACAGAGATTAGAAAATAATTAGCAAAGGCTATCAGACTAGCTACATTCTAAACAGATACATGTGTTATCAAATAAAAGAAATTGCATCTTCCACTTGCCCTGTTATATTTCAACACTTTATGCACATCCTCAAGTCTCCACAATCGACTTTGTCCTCCAGGGTCTTTAATAGATTCTTGATGAACAATTTCTCGACCCATTTCCTTTATCAAGTCAAGCATTTTTATTAGATTCCAATCTGAAATAGTTATGAGAGCTTTATCTAGAAGGACTTCTATCCCAGATGCTGCAAAAAAATCAAAAGTTTCCAGTAGTACTGTTACCAATCTCTTTCTTTCCATTTGAAGAAGCATGCAATGTCTAAAAATATGTCCTTTTGAGGACGATCTAAGTCATCATAACTTAGATTTAATACCTTATGAATATGTGGCATCGTACAGGTTTGTGGAAACCAATATGATAGTATATCACAAACCAACTATCCAAAAACTTGAAGTGTTAGGTTAAGACACATGAATATTTTGAACACACCCCTTCAAACTATAGTCTTTGGGGCTTGAAACATGGATAATTTGCAAGCCACTACCTGTGCAGAAATTCAACTTATTCCTTATTGGGGTGGCAACTGGCAAGGGTTCAACTTTAGACAACTTAGTCATAGAAGCTCTGATACCACACCATGAACCAATTATTTTTAAGGCTTGAGCTGAAAGGTAAAGACGAAAGACCCATGAATAGTTTTATATTTCATTTAAATTAACATTGCAGTAAATTTAGAATCTCTAATCTTCACAATATGTGGACTTCAACTCATGACTTAACATGCTGTTTGCAGCCTATGGCATCCACCATAAATACTTTGGCAGATGCCATATATAAGGTCTTCTCGGCTTCACCCAATGAAGCCAGAAAGGAACTGCGTCAAGCATGTTTTGACAACTTGATCCTTGGACATTATTTTTCAAGTGGACCCATTGCTCTACTCTCTGGTCTAAACCCTTGCCCACTGAGTTTAATTCTTCAATTTTTTTTTCTGTTGCATTCTATGGGGTTGGCCGTTTGCTCTTACCATTTCCCTCATTTGGACGCATGTGGATTGGAACTAGAATAGTTTTGGTGAGTTCCTCCTTCCACCCATCTCCCCATCCATATAATTTCTAGTCATAGAATTTGGCTTTTGGTGGCTCACTGTAATATTGTTCTTATTGATAAGTTTTATTGTAGCATGTTTTCCTTGTTGTCTAAAAGCTTGAATAAGAAACCAGTTACGAAATTATTTGACCATTATCTAACATAGTTCATAAAAAATTGCATCATTCTTGTTTCACTTTTTTTTTTAAAAAAAATTCATATTCACATAAGTTGAGATTTCTTCTGCAGTGTTCATGTTCATTGACTCATTGTTTTAGTAGTATATATTGACAGTGACAGTCTCAGTTCTGTAATTCTTAACCAATTAATATCTTTCAGTGTGCATTTGACATAATATTTCCCATCATCAAGGCTGAAGGAGTAAGGCAAATATATTTTCCTACTTCCATACTGCCATTTTATAGAACTCCTCATGATAGGTGATGCATTGAGGAGTAAGGAAATCACTGTTCCCTCTATTAAGCATTTTCAATTAGTTTGCCTTGAAATGAAAACAGATCTCGATGCAAAGGACATGTGTTGTGCCCCTCGGAAGAGATTATTGATGAGGAGTTTCAGGTTGTAGGAGGTAATTGTCCAACCCCTCTTGCTGTCATTGTAACAAAAAAGAAAAAGTAATTAGAGACAATCCAACCTGAAAATTGTGTGCTTATGTAGTGTATTCTGATTTTTTTTCCCCTTCAGCACACAGTATTTTACCAAAAGGAAATATATATATATATACATATTCAGTCCAGAAAGGATGTATGGAATGGAAAATTAGGTATTAACATCATTATGTGTAAATCATGGCTTGTAAATAAACGGAAAAGTACCGTCTGTTGCAATCAAATTCACTGGTTGTTGTGACCTATTATTTCTTGCGATATAAATTAATATACCTGTCATACAAGAGTATTAAATAAAATCATTTAAAAAATAACTCTTTTGGAATTGAAAGTAAAATAGTACTGCTACTATGTCATGCAAGTATAAATAACCAATTTATAAGTGTAATATTGAAAGCAATCATTATTCGAAACATTCTTTTTTTAACAAGTATGTTATTACTGTTTCTTCAACAAGTACTCTATTCCTTTTCATCATTTCATATTTTCATTATTTACAGAAATTTCAAAACTTCTTTTTCCAAAATTGAAACTAAAATATATCTAGTACTAATTTATGCACGCACTAAAAATAAAAAATAAAATTGTAAATATATAATATTGAAAGTAATCATTATTCGAAATTTTTTTTTCTAACTAGTACTTTATTACTTTTTATTCTTTTACCTTTTCATTATTTGCAATAATTTTAAAACTGTAATAAAGACAAGAATTGAACAGTCCTATGAAACTAAAAAAATCTTATCTAGCGTGATATTTTCCCCTTACAAAAATTTGTCTAGCCTCTACTCCAAACGAATAATATTTTATACGGTTTAAGTGCAATTTGAATTCTGTTTTTTATAATTTATAATTTTAGTTCATTTATTAAAAAATAGTTACATAATCTTTGAAAATAAAATTTGATCCTATAATTCAATTTCATAACTATTCAAAAATATAAAAAATATTTTTTAAAAGAGAAACCAAAATTACATTTGAAAGACTTTTATCAGAGAACCTAAAATAAAAATAAACTGGCGCTTTTGCAAATAATAGTAAAAAATTGAAGAACGTAAAAATAAAATACAAATTTTCCTTAATTCATATATCTTCTACATAAAATCATACTATTCTCTTCATATATCTGATTCTTGTTATCCTTTATTCCTCCGAATTATACTTCGTAAAAATTAACCAGATCAAAAAATTTCGTTAAGTACACAAAACATAAAACAAATGAACAGATCCAAGTACTATTTCCTAATAACCAAAACCTAATTAAACTACACAATTTTAAAATCAATTTGCAGGGGCCGCGCGAACGCAGGCCCCCTCTGCTACAAATTATGACGTAGGCTCTGCCACTTGGGCAGACCTTAGAACAGCACCCCTCCCAAGTGCAATGGAGGTCATTGCCCTAGGCCATAGACCTTCATGATCACCCATTGACCCCGTCCAGGTAAGTATGTTGCCATTTCATACACACTTATATTTTATAGCCATTGCTCCTCACTGCATCACATATGTTCAGCGATGTGGGACTTTATACAGCTCATATTTGTGTATTGCTGCAAGTACTTTCTTTAACTTAACCATTCTCCTCTAAAGATGGCTCTCTAACACGAGCACACGAGATTCTTAGTTTTCAGCACATAATAACAAATATTGTGAAAATACCAACCTCTAACACAAAATGTGTCAGAAAATTAACAAAGAACAGATGTCAATCCTTCTTAATCCAAATGATTTGCACTGGGTGCCACAGAATGGTTGTTCTTATAGGACAAATCAGCATCAATATTCAATTATTGTGGGATTATGAACTCAAACCTAAATATTTGAGAGAAAATGACTGAAATTTGTTGTGAAATACGTAATTAATTAATGGTGCACTGTGAAAGGAAGATATCGAAGTTATATCCATTTGTTGAAATAATAATACTGTGCTTTCTTCCTGAAAAACAGTCTATTCCCTCCACCGAACATAGACAACAACCAAAATGAGAATGTTTTACGTAATCATACTACTGACTCACACCTAGATAGTTTCAGGAGGAACTGTTCCCCCACCCAAACACAGCCTTTTTCCTGCGTTTGGAGTTTTTTTTTAAGTTAAATCCAAAAATAACTGAATTTGGTTCAAAGTATTTTGATTTGCATGTGCTACATGAGAGAAACAAAACAATTTAATGTGTTGAATGTACTCAATATTTTAAAAATCAAATCAGCGATAATATTAACGATCCATTAATCCAACAATTACAAATAAATTATGGTTGAATAATAAACCAACTATTCCAAAAGCTTAAGCTGATAGGTGAAAACTGAAAACTGAAAACACATGAATAGTTTTATATTACATTGATTGGCCTGCACCTCCACGAGCTTTGGCTATCATCCTTTGAACAAATTGTGTGGCATAATGGGTATGCTCCAATTTTCGTCTGATATGATGTTTTCCTTTAAAACAAAATGCACTAAAATACGGGGTTCATGATTACATTTTACCTACTGATTGACAGCATTTCTAAGCGAAGGTTATACTCAAAGTTGTGACAGTTGTCAAGGCGCCTTTTATTATATTCGATTGTGTTGTTTGCTACTATTTCAAGGTGTCTTTTATTAGAATGACTTTGTTTACTGAAAAATTTAATATGTTGTCTTTGTAGGGTTTATAAAAATAATTTGGTATTTAAATTTGTTGAACAGAGGATACACTGGAACTGAAAGGGTTCATGTTGATGAAGGAGTTAAAAAAATTATTCAACTAAGGAGAAGGTAGAAACAATATACCCTTGTATTGATTAGCTAATTATACCAGCATAAACCAATTGTATATTGTCAACTGCATTTTATGCGCTTACAAAAATAAAAAGCTCTTGCATAGTCACGGTTTCAGTTGATAGGCTAATTATACCACTATGAACAAGTGGTTGAACCGGATGATAGAAAAGTTGCTGACTTGTATCTTTGGTATAATTCTTATCTGGATGTGTGATTTTTCTGGCGTCACTGATGATAATGCTATTGAAAAGTGATTATGAAAAATGAAATAACATAGGTAGTTGCAATAATTACTGACTTCACTTATTAATTAAGTCTTCAATTTAAAGATAAGTAGATAGCCAAATATATTCTCTTCCACTACAAGGCCACCTTAACTCATGAATATAGAAATTTTTACATATGCTTATGTTTGGAGGTTAGTAACCTCGAGAAGCAATTACTTATTGCCAGAAGGTTGCATCTGTTTGTAAGGCATGTTTACATGGTCTCACAAAATGAAGAAAATAGTTGTTAAGATTTGATATCTGCTTCGGAGTTAGATCAAAATATACAAACATGCCCCAGATCTGACTCTAATAAATAACTCAATTATGGATAAACAAGTAAAGATTGAAACTCTCAAAGGTTTACCAAGTGAGTTGGAAAAGAAGGAAGAATAGTACTTGAATGCAAATTTTCTAGATATTATATCTGTTAGTGATAAGGAAATTACGATATATAGACCTATATGCTCGTGACTACTACTTGCCTGCAATAAGGCTCTATTACAGACAACAAATCACATTTACTGTAGCAATAACTTTTATTTTTTCATCTACAAGATTGTCACCTATTATCTCATAATTTTCAATGGAACAACCAGCCAGATTACATTATGCGTTCAAGTGTATTTAGAGAAAATATTTTCCAAAGGCACTCAAATCTTCTGAGGAATAGCTTGAAAGAAGCAGAACCTAGCTTGACTGGTTTTTTAAGCAATGAAAGTAGGTAAGGAAGTGTGAAGAAAAAGAATAACTCCAGGAGTCATCAATTTTTATGGAGGGTTCTCAATGACGCATTACTAGTTTGTAAGAACCTTGCCCAGAGAAAAGTGAACTATGCCCAAAATGCATGGTGCAAAACACAATAAGTATGCAGTTTGAGTGTGTCAACAAAGCTCCTCGTGCTAGGATTTCTGAAGATTTGGGAATGAGATTTGGCTTGGAACATGCAAAGTCATCTTATTTTGATTCTGTAGTGGTGGATTGTGTCACCCTAAACAACCTCTAGCATCATTGTATCTAGGGGAAGGTTGCCCATATTCTAGCTATTAGCTGTGTTATATGCTAAAAGTTTAACCTGGATGAAATTAGTAACATTTTTTACTATATTCTCTTTGAATCAGCTATATCTGGTAGTAAAAAGAAGGTTAAAAAATTCCATTTAAATACAGAAAAAATGGATTTGACTCATTTTCTGTTATTAGATGCTTATGACTAAAGTAATCCAAATGGGATTACGTACATAAAACATAATAACATCAGCCTGCACAATTCTAGTATTCCACATACACAAGTAAATTACAGAATAAATGACATTACTATTAAGTGAAGAATTAAAATAAGTGAACTGTTTATTAAGTGAAGAATTCAAATAACTGTTTTTTTGAGCATTTTCTTCAAAACTTTTTAAAGACCAACCTAAGAATAAAATATTTGAGAGAATCAATTTCCTTTCTGAAAGATCATGCACTAGCTAAACTAAAATAAATTCATTCAACCATTAGCAATAACCAAGAAAACTTTCCAACAAATTAATCAAACTAAGGAACTGCCAAAATTATTCACGCTGTCTGCCCCATCCCTACATTAAATGGCAAGGCTCTGAATTTCAATATGGTAAAACCAAGCTTTGAACATTATCATTGGACAAATACAAAAGTTTGCCTTTAAAATCTTCAGTCCATTCTATTATCTCTCCGATTATAAAGAACAAATTTGGAATCTCTGGCACTTTCCAGCACCCGGACATCTATGCACACAGGCAAAACGAGATGAATTTGAGTATGATCATAACTTACATTCAACAACTGAGTCGAAGATTTTTCAACTCAGAACACCCTCATTAGCCAGATAACAAAATGCGTTCTCCTTTGATCATGAGAAAGACACAAGCAACCCTTCAAAATCCAAAGATAAGGCTCTTCAAAAGAACTCCAAGAAGACCATCAGCCATCAACAAATATCTGTATGTCTCACTACTCAGATCATACGAAAAAATTACTAACTGATCGGCAGTAACCGTTTCCTATTGATGATCAAAACTAGTAATACCCATTTGCCCGTGTCACGTAAAAAAAATTATTGACGTAAAAAAATTAACTATTTCATTTTAAATATAAAGTTTTAACATAATTTATCATTAAAAATGTAGAATTTTGTACACGCATATCTCTTCAACTGAGATTTCCTTATACTTTCGTTGTTTGAGTTTAAAGTTGCAGGAAAAGGAGTGGAGACTTCAGACATCTACTGTGCCAAATGTTCATGAAACGAACTTGAGTCCGTCCAACTACATGGGATCGACGGATCAGACGAATCTTACAAGGAGAACTGCTCTACATCACAAACCTTAATTTGCCATTACTTTACATGGATCTGACCACTGTTTGCTTAGGATTGCCATTTCATGGATCGTATCATGTCATGATTGATTTATATTTTCAACGTGTATTTCTAAAACTTTTTAGCTATGTTGTGAGATTTGTCAGTTTTATGATTGCTTTGAATATGTGATTTGAAATTTGCGTGGTTGGTTTTGGTTTTTAGTGTGTTTCTATACATAGTTGTGGTCTCTACAAGTAGTTGTGGGACTTTTTTACCTGCATGCTATATTTCCAAACAAAATTTAAGGTGTAGTTTACAATGTATTTACCAAAATAGTATAAATTGATAATGGAAATGTCAAGATGGAAAGAAGATCGACAATGAAAATCTCAATTTATTTAAGAAGATAATTTTTTTTATTTATAATTCCATGAAGTCAACAATCTCATTGTCTCCTTGTCTTTTCCTTTTTTTGTTTTACATAAAAGTAGATTGTCTATTGTATTTTTTATTTTTTATTTTATTTTTAAAAAATAGAAAGTAGATAATTCCATAGAAGTATGTATTTTTGAAAAAAAAATATGGAAGTACCTTTACATATATTTTAAAAAAAAAAAAATTCTATTTTTAATACTAATTTAACATAGATTTTGTAAAAAGAGAAATTTATGAGATCTAAATAATTTTAAAAAAGTAGTAATAAAAATAATATAATTAAAAATATTATCACATAGAAAGTAATTTTTTAATGAGTTCTACACCAACGTTGTCATCTATTTACAAATAAGTTTAATTATTTTGTGATTAATCTAATTGTTGTAGTTAAAAATTTCTTCTATGAATGTCATCATATTTTTTGTCATTACCAACACTTATATAGTTAAGGAGTGTCAATTTTAGGTAGGTTGTACTAGAAACCAAAATAAAAATGTTTTGATTGAGATTGTGTTAAAAATGTCCTTGTCAAGTCCATATAAAAAATGTCTTGACTGAAACCAAATTAAATCAACATTTTCATTGTTGATTTCTTTCCAATTTCGATATTATTGCTATTTATTTATACTCTTTTTATAAATATTTTTCTAATTACACCATTTACATAAATTTTACTTAGAATTATATCGTGCATGAAAGAAGAACTAATTATGGTTCAGAATTAACAATTAACAATTAAATTTTAGTGTTTTTGTATACAGAGATGATTTATATTTAATATTCTTGTTTGATTAATGGTTGGTTACAGGTATTAATTGCACCAATCATTTATGATGGGATTCTTTAATCTCATTTTTTTAGTAAGTTAGACAATCTCATTCTTTATATCAATCCCTTTGCTACTATTAATAAATATATTAATATAATTTTATGAATTAAAAAATTGATAAAATATTGACAAAAAATAATGAATATGATAATATTAAGTAATAAAAAATGATAAACACTAAGATAATTGACATGCATCATTTCCTTTAAAATTATTCATGAAAACAAAGGACAAAAATGGACATTAGAACTTGAAATGAAAACAGTTGTAAGTCAGAAATATAATACAAAATGGAAAACTTTTCAAAATTTTAACATCATGACAGCTAGTATCTCTAGTCATGACACAAGTATCGATTTTATTGTTGCACAATCAAAAGTGAAGCTTTAATCACCGGTGAAGTAAACAAATCATCAATTACCCTATCTCCCAATATTCAATCCAATTTTTCAACCCAAAGGACTAAGAATTTCTGATCCCATTGTGTTTTCCAACTAAATAAAATCAAATTTGTTCACTGTATCTTTAATAAAAAAAAAAACATTATGTGGAATGCATCATCTATAGTTCTCTCTTTGGATATATGAACAAACTCGTCTATGTCAACTCGTATTTGTTTAAATCCGTAAATTATATAATTTATTAATTTAATCCACAAAATAAATGGTCTTTATTTTATGAAACTCGCAACTGCATAACATAACTCGTAGGTTAACAAGTTAATCCACAACCCACGATAAAAAACAAGAGTATAAAAAAAAGTCAAATTTTAATATGAAATTTTAATTATTTTATAATTATAAATCCAAATTTATGTGTGAAGTCAAATTTAAGCTTTAAATTTTATCTTCTAAAACTCTAATTACTTAGTTATTTTTTTAAAAAAATCAATTTATTAACCTTATCATTATATAATATGATAATATAAAGTTTGATAATTATAGACAAAGAAAAAATAATAATATAATATTATTCATCTAAAAGAATATAATCTTAAAATATAAAAAAACTATAATAATATAAAAAATAGTTGTTTATTCTTCAAATTTTCTAATATACTAATTAAAAGTTTTTTTTAAAAATTAAATAATAAATTTGCGGGTAACCTGCGGAGCATGTAACCCATGGATTAAACTATATGGATTAAAAAACTCGTTTCTTAAATAGTTTAGTAAAATTGAAGTCCATTATCCGTACAAACAATAAGTTATATGATTTATCCACCAATCAAAACCTAAATATCTAGCTCTATTAAGATGATATATTTATACTTCAAATATTTGTGTATTAATATATAATAACAGTGTATCATAGAAACTATATTTATTGATGACACTATTGATTATTTACTTATAAGTGAGTATAACAGGCCAACTATAAATATTTATATACCATACTTGAAAAATGATTTGAGCTTATCCTCAGCCTTTATTTTAATCATGAAATCAAACTGAGTTAGTTTTGTAAATACAAGAGAGAAAAAATACTTATGCCGAATCAAGAAAAACACGCCTTCTATTTTTTTATTTTTTTTTTAAATGCAATATTTCCATAACATTACGCAGCTTTTAATTTTTCTTCTAGTTGCAAATATTCCGTAATAAATCCAGTTACTTCTTTATTTCGTTTATTTGCTGCATTCCTGTTTTATCAATAAATTTGTTATTTCTAATTATACCAATAAACAATTTACAATTTTACCTAATTTTTATTATGAAAATTTATTTCAACAAGAAAATAATTAAATTATATAATTTTTTCTTTTCTAATTAGTATTTATTATCTAATAAATTAAATA
>JAMLFT010002662.1:0-24591 GCA_026544285.1 Pachyrhizus erosus | reverse complement strand
ATAAGGATGAGAAGTAATTTTTTAAATTATTATTGGATAATAACAACTAATAGTGTGTTATTATTTTTTATATATATGTATTTGTATGTATACTAATTTATTTAATAATTTATATCCTTAAATATTAATTTGAAATAAATTTGTATAATAAATAAAATGTTACTTCTTAATTTAAAGTTATTAAAATTAATAACTAAGATAATATATAAATAGCATTAATGTCAACAATTAATTTTTTTAGTAAATACAATTAGAATTAATAAATTCAAGTACATCTAAGTTGTTATAAAATTAAAATTTAAATAAACGAGTATAATAGTTTCAAATCTCTTATACTCTTTATATAGATATAGATAGATAATAAGTGATGTAAGTCTGACATAAAAAATTAAAATAAAATACACTTCTAGCGGGTCGTATTTTAACTAAATTCTTTTTAATAAAATATGTGTGACATTTGCATGAAGTTATCAATTTCCCTTCACATACAATGCTCTTTCCTTTTTCTTTTTCCACATTGTCGTCTGATAGTATGTGTAACGCATTGGAAAAGCCATACACAAGTCAATGAAATCTCTTGGTTAACTATTCTATCATTAATCAATGAAACACAACTTAATAATCATGTCAATGACCAAACTGGTTATGACGAGAAATAAGCACTTCTAGTAACTTCAAATACGCGTATAAGCATATTGTCAATATGCTGATTGAAAAAATTAAACGAATCAATCGAGTAAGTACGTCACTATATTTTAATTCAACTGGTTAGGTTGATCCAATTTTTTTTAACAGTATTTTAAATTTACCTTTTTTTTTTTTCATGACCATGAGGCATCCTGACGTTTTCATAAGTAGATTTTGAGCCTTTATAACTCGTTTTATTGAGTCTCTAAATGTACATTTTGAACCTGAAACCAGAGACAATTATCCTTTACTATTTATAAAAACAATATGCAAGTAATAGAATATGATAACATGAGGATGCCAATCGATGAAACTCGACATAGAGGAGGACCAACTTCAACTGACATCACTCTTACCAAAGAGGTCAATATCTAGGGCTCGACATCACTCATATTTGTTTCTCCAAGAATATATACTATTTACCAGTTTCCATGAATTTAAAACTATCAACTAAAACTTTTAGACATTCTTTTTGGGTATCCCAATTAGAATCTCCTTCCCAACATAGCTAAAGTAAAATACATCAAACATCATTATAACTTTTAGACAAATGTTAACGACTATTCTAAGAACATTCATTAAAGAATTAAAAGAGGATTTTTTTTTTTATTGAAATACATAAAAGTATTTTTATTTTAAATTGTATTTTCATATAATTTTAATAAAAAATTTCTTTTAACTTCTTATATAAAAAATTGTATTTCTTTTATTTTTTATTTTTATAATTATTGATGTTTTAGGAATTTAAAGTGTCATTAATTTTTTATATATATCCTTATTTAACAATTATTTGTAATTTAAATACACGTAGTTAATGAGATGTTAAAAAAAAATATTTTCATTTAAATATAGTATTATTTTACGTTTATTAAATGTTCCTTAATGTATCTCTTAATCTTAAATAACAATAAATATGAAACAAAGGTAATATGTCTTTATTTTTATTTGATTCTTAAATATTTTGCACACTTATCTTAAGTAAAAGAAAAATAATAATGAAAATCATATTAAAAATTTAAAAATAATTGAAGTACGTTTTTATCTTCGAAAATATGACAGTTTTTTTCTCTGTAAAAAAAATCATTTCCTTTTGATTTATATTTAATAAAAGAAAGTGATTCTTGATAGGCGCTAGCAAAGTAATGACGAGTAAAACTTTCTTGAAATTAAAAATATATTTAAATTATAAACAAAGATATTAACTGTATTTATTAGTTTAACTATTATCTTATAAAATGAATCAACAAAAAAAAAATAAACAAAGGAACTATTTTTGTATTGATAATAAAATATTAATCCCATTTAATTATCTCTATTACAAAATAATAATTTCTATATACATAATTAAGAATTAATTTTTCAACTATTACAAAAAAAAAATTCTATTTTCAACTATTTATTAATTTGGGGCAGACGTTGTTGCTTCCGTTTAACTAGTGACATACTTGAATGACCAAGGCCACAAAATTAATCAAAATTCTGATAGTTATTTATATAGATGTCGTGTATTTAATTATAACGTCCTAGCTAACCTGCCTGGAAACTTGAACTTTAAATGCATATCAAATCAAGAAGAGTATATTCAGAAGATGAGATCGAAAAAGAAAAAGAAAACTATTTTCAAGCACAGATGCATGCGACTTCTAATTTCTATGAACATTCTTAATCAGATACAATAAAAAAAAAAAGAAAAAAAAAATCAATAATGAACATAAACTAATGGCAGAAATATTCCTTTAGCTAGCAAAAGCCATCACAAATTAATTACAATATTAATATTATCGTGGAGTGGAATTCCACAGGCAAACATTCCCTCGTACCGCATTTTGATGTCACTAACAAACAAGAAAACCCTTAAATGTCGAGCTAATTTAGACTGTCATGAGCAGAGACTATGGAGAAAAATTTATAAATTATAGTTTTGTCCATTCAGATTCAGAATAGATGATGGGGCAAGGCCATTACATGAACTGTCAAAGAAGGAAGGAAGAAAGAAAGAATGCTAGCTAGAAGCTACAATAACTGAGAATGGTCTTGTCTAGACTCTAGACCTTAATGCCCATATCTTTGTCGGAGGCTCTGTGTCTTTTCTAACAGACGCACCCACATATTCTTTGCCATCATTTTATTATTTTATTTTCTTTTGGCTTTCCTCCATGTCTTCCCGAGATACAAACAACTGTGAACAACACTTCCTTCTTGTCCTCACCTTCTTTGCCATATATTCCCCCCTTACAACCTTTCTCTTGTCCCTTATTTTAGTATTTTTAATTTCGACTTGCAAACTATGGCTAGATTGATGCATCTCCGTGATCAAATTATTAGCATTCCTTTATAATCTGATTTTTCTATAAAAATTCACCGTTTATGTTAACCATGCAGCTTAATTTATGTATAATTAGTTAAAACTAAAATCCTAATTTGCTATCCAGGAATGACACTAACCCACTTGTATATATGAAAGGGGAAAGTGAACTTACGCTACACAAGAAACACACGTAATAGAGTTGGAAAGGATGGCATCGGTCACGACACTGGTGCAACTAACATTGACCTAACCGATGTTATGTGGATACCACATTTCGAATTCCATTTGATTTCAATTTTTCAATATTAAAATATATAACATCGATCAGGTTAATGCTAAATTTTAATGTAGTATTTGTCTTGGTCAGCACTAAACAAGCTATTTAAGTTAGTATTGGCCAAAGCAATACTAATTTTAACAACACAATAAATACATAATAAATGTACTCTAATTTTAGAGAAAATTGAAACTATTGTTATGATAGTTTTTAGTTATTGAAAAACAGGAGTTTAATATTGGTTAATTTATAACATGCACTAAAAAAAATTAAGAATCACTTTGTCTTTCCTACATATCAATATAGAGACAACATAAACTGTCATGCATTCTCCTAATGTGAGATTACATGTCTGATTAACCCAATTTGGAATTTGGACAAATATAATAAGTTTTTTGTAACATTTTTTTTTTCATTTTTTCATTTAGTTTGATCATGTAATGAATGATGCACAAATATATAACTTTGTAACTTTGTATAATACTCTTATTAATTCTTAGTGCAATATCTAGATGAGGAACAATATTTTTTTTTCAATTTTGTGTAGCATTCAGGTGAGGAGCAGTAATAACCTACTAAAATACCTGTTAGAATAAACAAGTAAAAAATGGCAAGTCCTTAAAATTTTCATAATTTAAATAATAACAAAGTTTATTAAGTTTTGATGACCTAATAATGTTATTTGAGACGTGCATATTGATCTTACATCTAATGTCATATAGGTACAATCACTCTATCTTAGACATGTTGAAAATAGTATTTTAATTATAGTGTTCGATTCGCTATTAATATTAAATATCTAAGACTTTTTAAAGTAGTGTTTAAAGTGTCATTAACAAGTATCGCCTACTGTTCTTTAAAAAACTTGTGTTCAACATTCAATCTTTTTTTTTTCTTTAAACCATACTCTCAGTTTTCACTCAACGAACAAAATAAGCGTTAAATAGTTTTCATCCTTTGTATTGCAAAGTTATCTTGTAACTATACTAAACTTTTATATTTTCACTTTGTAATTTGATTTTATTATAACCTTCAAACACATTTATTTGTGAAAGCTTAGAGAGACTTATGTTAAAATATAGTTGGGTTTGTTATCTTGCGTATCAGATTGTTGTTGTTGTATCCAAAAGTAACATAGAAAATATTTATTGTAGTTAGTGTTTGGTTAGTGAAATACCTTCAAGTTACAGGGATTGAACATAAATTTGTTTAAGATAACTAATAAAAATTGTGTTTTTCTTGTCTTTTTTGCATATGCTTTAACTATATGATAATTTTATCCTTTTGAAAAATGTTATTAGCGAAAAGTTTTTACAAACACACATATTCATAATTTAATTGTCCTTCTTGTATGTTTCTTATTATTTCAATACCACCACCTCATTTCCATTGAGCAACATATATAAAGGATGTGATGTAGAGGTGGAGCATTCAAACTCTTAGTAAGCTATTTATCCTACATATTATTTATTGACAATTCTTAGTTGACTCAGTTCATCATGTAGTAGGTAATCATAAGCTAATGGACAATAATATTTATTGCATGGCTCATCTATTTGGGATAATAAAGGCTTAGATAATAGTAACCATAAGAATTTAGGTATTTCTACACCAGATGGTGTCTCAAGAGGATGTTGAGAAAGATGATGTTCGAGAGGATTTAATATAAGAGGATTAAGAGATACAAGCCTCTTTTACATCATGAGACAAATGATTATATTAAATATTCACCTCATATTCATATTTTCTCTTCACCTACTACTTTTTCCACTTTTCTTGCATCTAATTCTCAACTACACTTAAGTTATAGAAAATCCTTAAGAGTAACCCAATCCACTAGTGATTATACATGAGTCCTAATATACTAAGTTTATTAAACAAGAGATTCAATTATTTATCCTCACATTGTTGAGATCTAGATTCTAGACTCATCCACTTAAACACTCCAATCCACATCAAAGTCTACTATGGATAAGGATGACAAAATAAAAATAAAAATACACATGTGAATATCTATAGATAAAATTTGCAATGGATAAAAAATGGATATCTTAAATGAGTATTTGTAGATAACAAACTCAAATATTTTCATTACTTGTTTGTTAAAAGAGTGAGGAGGGTTATTAATATTTAAATGCTTAAATTCTCTTTATATATAAACTCTTATAGTTTTTATTTAATGATCATATAGTGCATTTAAAAATTATAAATATAATATAATAATTCAAATAAATAGTATAATATGTAAATAAATTTTATTAAAATAAATGATATTTGTAATCTATAACAATAAATAAAAATAATATAAATTTCTAATATATACCTTTCTTTCTCCATTTTTAATCTTTAACCACATTCTTTAATTTCAACTTTTTTAAAGTAATTAAAATAACATTACATTATTTTTAATTTTCAATATCTTCAACTTACCAAAAAGATAAAAATATATATATAAACAAATAGATATTATAATTATTATCTTTAAATAATTTTATTTGTAAGTATTAAAATTATTTTTTATAAGAAAATATTAGAATAAATAAAAATATAATAAAAGTATTTTTTAAAATATTTTTAATATTTTATTTTATTAAAAATATCCACATATATTTATGAATATTAAAAATATTCATGAGTATCTTGACAATTACCTACATAAATATAAAATAAATATTTATCCAACAAGATAAATAATAGATAAATATCACTTTTATCTATCTTATTTTATTGTTAATCTTAAATGTAAATGTAGAACATATTTCAAACGACTACAAAAAATATTCATGAGTATTTTGACAATTACCTACATAAATATAAAATAAATATTTATCCAACAAGATAAATAACAGATAAATATTACTTTTATCTATCTTATTTTATTATTAATCTTAAATGTAAATGTAGAACATATTTCAAACGACTACAAAAAATATTCATGAGTATCTTGACAATTACCTACATAAATATAAAATAAATATTTATTCAACAAGATAAATAACAGATAAATATTACTTTTTATCTATCTTATTTTATTATTAATCTTAAATGTAAATATAGAACATATTTCAAACGACTATCAACACACTCAAGAATTAATTAACAACTTAAGATTTTATGCTTTTATTGTTATATTTTACTGATGTCTTTATATGATTTCTTTGATTGGGCGTGGTGGACCCATTTTATTTTTGTCCCAACACTTAATATTTTACTAACGTGTAGTTTTATGTTTTGTTTGTATTATCTACATATGAACATTTCATTTTTTTACTTGATATTTTATTCACTAAAGTGGTTCCATGGTATCATTCACTATTCTTTATAGTTATTGCTCACACCATTCTACATACAGGCAATATTTAGGAATTAATGTAACCTTCAAAAGCATTTCAAATTGCTGTCCTGAAAAACACGTTGGAATTAAACTGGAATCACTCTCTTATACTATATCTTTATTCTGCTCAATATATGTTTTTATGATGCAATTTTATGGATGGTAATATTCCAATTGCCTACGTATTGCATTGTGTGTGTTGACATTGTGATTGGACCGTTAGGTCACATTAGCAAGTTCTATTATATTTTGGCAGTAACATAACTATGATGCATTTTTTTTTTCTCATTTTCAAAAACTCACGAGCGAATTGAGCCAAACATGCATATTTCCTTTAATAATCATTTCAAATTTCCATATCATGCATTTTTGCTTTAGACCTTAACATTTTTCTCTATAATTTATATTTTACCGTTGATTACTATTATATGATTTAGACCATTTTTGAAAATTAAGTTAGGGTCAAATACTTTCTGTCCTACATGTTTCATTGCTAGTTGCATTCAAGTTGAATAAATTTAATTTTTTAAAATTAATAAAATCACATTTCAAGCCAATAAACATAAAACCAATTTATCCCACTTAGCTGAAATTCTAAAAATATAATTTTAAACTTGATTTTCAAAACTTAAGTTTGAGGTTGCTCACGTGCTTGAAGACAAGCACAAATCCTAAGTTTGGAGTGGGGAATGTGCAATAAAAAAAATTGCCAAAATTTTTCAATTTTGGTGCACTCAATTCTTTTTTCTTGAAAACAAAAATCTTTGTCTAAGAAAAGATAGAGGAAAAGAGAAATACAAAAGGAAAAAAATAGAAAAAAAATTGACAAAAAGAAATATGACAGAAAGAAAGAAGCAAAAAAGAATTGGACAAAGAGATGAATTTGAAAATTTAGAAAATTATGTATGGAAATTGCTTGCATAGAAAATTGTTTGAAAAATACTAAGAATTTTAAATAAAAAAATAATTTCAACTAAGTCAAGCCTAGTTTCCCAAAATAAATTATAATTATACCTTCACCACAATACAACCTAGGAATAAAGTTGTTTTGATAATCATAAGCAATTTTAGTTTATTTTAAAGCTTAGAAATTTATTAAAAATATAGTAGAAAAACACATATTGATGATGATTAAGCCTTTAAATGAACCTTAAACAATGAGTAAAGTTCAAACACTTGATCTCGTGAGAAAAATGATAATAATCAAGCATTACAAGGAAGTTAAACCAACCTTTATAATTTCATCAGCGCTTTCTTGAATCATAGCAATTTTATAATTTAAATGTTAATTAATGCTTTAATGTTTTACTTTTAGTTGCTCAATTATGAGATTGAATTTTCTTTCAAAAAGAATTTTTAATTTCCAAAATTGGTTGATATTTTTCTTTTCTTTTTTTATTGTAGACAAACAAATTTAAGTGTAGAGTTATGACGAATTTTCAACTCATAAATATTTAATCTAGAGAATGAAATATACTAAATATTTCAGATTTAGTACATATTAATCAATCTACATAGAAGCTATATCTATAAATACACTTACACTGATATTTTTCAAAACCTAACAACCTTAGCCCCGTCTTTCGGAATCATTAATTGCTACATATTAGACTGTGGAAGGAGAGGTTTACTATTTTAACTTTTTTTTTTCTTAACATCTTTAAATTAAGTGAATAAACTTATTTAACCTATTAATTTTAATTTTTAAATTTATTTAAATTTGTTTGATTGGGTTAATTTTTTCTTTACTTAATACTTAAAAGAGTCGAGTAAAATAATCATCAATAAGAGTTTTTTTAGTGACTCATTTTAAATTTACTTATATTAATTTACCTAATTTAATAACTCTTATGGTTATTCTTTTAATATTTTTCTTACTAAACATAATTATTCTTGGACTAGTATATGTATATATACCGTAATATTTAGTTTGCTTGTGCTATTGAATAATCAATGTAAGAGAGTAGCTTTTTTCCCCAAGATTTGCATTAAAAAAGAAAACACTTTCCTCATTGGATTCCTCTTATCACATGGATTAGAATACAGTTAAAAATCAATCTCATTATTATTCCGCTTGATGATCCCAAGACGGCTTATTTAACAACTAAATAAACTTGGCTTTTATGCAATCCACAAAAGCTAGATATAGCCCTCTTCCTACTTTCCTTTCATAATTTAAAGGACAACCCTAGAATCATTCATCCCCTTTCTCAAGGGGCACCAAAAAGTAAAGCTATGAACGGAATGTAACAAGTTGGTTATCTTCTTGGGTAAGAAACAAAAGAAAAGCACGCGTATGTTTCTGCTTTCGCTTCATTTTTGTTGTGATTTCCTATATGAGATCCACTAGTGATAGATATCTAGCTACTTTCTTTGTATGGCTCAAATTTTGCTGCTCCTACTTATGGTGGTGTTCTATCTAAGGTTAACTAGGCACAACCTATGAACATTATATGAGCGTGGTTTATAGATTAAACTCGGGTATCATTAAAATAGACAAGATGCATTAAATTTGTTTACGAGACATTATCAGCAAATTAATTAACATCTTCTCTTTTATCCATATGCCTTTGTGTGCTTGCACGCTTTTTCTTTTTATTTCCGAACAAAGCTCCTACCGCCAGTTGCATTGATGATTAAAAGTTGACCAGTTTTAAAAGTTTAGCTTTTCTTTACTTTGGATTCAGTTTTTTGCACGCATGTTTAAAAGTTAGACATTTTCAGCATTTTATAGGAATTATACTTAACATTACTGTTTTTTTATTATTTTTATATTAATTTTTTAATATTTAAAAATATTATATTTATATTCTCTTATATATTATATTAATTTTTTTTAATGTTTAAAAAATATTATATTAATTTCTTTTTATATATTTTACTAATAATTTCTATAAAAAAGATTATTGAAATAATTTGAAATACAAAAAATATTTATGTAATTCAAAAAAATTTCAAAAACTGTCATTGTGATTTATTCTATAAAATTTTAAATAAGATTTTAAAATTTTAAATTCGATCCAATTCAATATTAAAAGGTAATTTAAAAAGTAAGAATTATTTTTTATTTATGTATTATATTTTGATTATGTTATTAGTAGATATGAAGTTTTAATATACATTTTTTATATGCAAATTAAACATTTCAAAATATGAAATTTGAAAACTAAATATTTGGAAATGCTATGATGATTGTTCAATTTTAACTTACACTTATAAGAAGTCATCCTAACTTTATCTATGTTTGTACGTTTGTCTGTGATAATGATAGCTACTTACGCTTAAAATCTTTTTATGTTTCATGGAGTATGTATATTAGTTGACATAATCACTCCAACTTTATTAATATTTCAAATTAATTTACAGTAATTTGTTTGTGCAATCTCGAATATCAGCCAGATTGTGTGAATATTATTTAATAGGTTAATGATTGTTTTTTTTTTTTTTCCATATCATTCTACACACACTTAAAACAGGAAATGTCTCATTGAAGGTATGAGTCCCCGTGACTATTTAGAAATAAAATATCAAATTATGTTTATTTTTGTGTATATTTGAATTAAGGTTAAAAGAGCTTAAAATATTTTTATTTCAAAAATAGTATTTTTTCTTCTTAATTTATATATTGAAAAGCACAATTATATATATTAAAATTTATAAAAAAAATCTATAACTTTAAATCAAATGTAAACTAATATTTTTTCCTTGAGCAAATCTCACTTGGTCATAAAAATAATCCAGTAACAATATTTGTTTTATAAAATAGTCTTTAAAATAAATTTGGTCTATGAAAATTAGTGTTTTTTTATTTTGGTTTTTTTAAAAAAATTAATTTCGATTCTTTAAATATTTTTTATTTTAATTCATGTTATCAAGTGATAACATTAAATGATGTTACATCGATAATTTTAACAATTCAATGATTTACATGTTAATATTTTTTTATAGATTAATGTGAAGTATCTACCTACTTTATTGATGATTAATTTTTATTAAAAAATTTAGTTGACCAATCTTAATTGGTCTCTTCTTCTAATTATATTTTTTTCATTCATAAGACTTCAACCTAAAACTTTGTTTTAGATATTTGAGTTTATTGTTTATTTTGTAATAAATATTTAATTGATTAATTAATAAGATAATTTTATTAATTTAGTTGTACAAAAATTAAAATATAAAATTTTATTCTTATGTAAATTTGATCATAAATATGCTAAATGTACATTTGAAAATTTTGTTAAAATTAATTATTTTATAGAATTAAAAAAAAAATATTTAATATAAGATAAATTAATTTAAATATGAAAAAAATAACTTTAAAATACTAAAAATATGAAAATATTTTTTTATGTTGTTGATATTTTTAATTACATTTTTAAAATAAAAAATTATTAAAAAATATCATTTTAATCCTTTAAATTTTCATATTTTTTCATTTTAATTCATTATATTTTAAAATTTTCATTTTAATATTTAATATTTTAAAATTTTCAATCACATCCTTTATGGTTTTTTTAAAAAAGACTAATTTTAATCATTTTCGTTAGGAAAAGAATTAAGATGAATCTTCTAAAAAATATAAAAGATCAAAATAAAAAAATTTAAAAATATAATAGATAAAAAAATATTTTAGTTAAAAGTAAAATAAATTTTTAAAAAATAAAAAATAATTTTAAAAATCAAAGTTATATTTAAACCCTTAAAATATTATAAGTGTATTATCAGTGTTGGAGTGATCGATGCTCCAACTTTACCAAAAGGAAGAGGGATTTGGTACAGATTTAAGGCGAAATGAAGTGACGTCGTACTCAAGATTTAGATTGTGAAAAGCGCTTAATAACGCAAAATATTATGAAGGGGACAATAATACAATACTCGGTGTGCTTCTTATTAATAATATTTATTAAGTAAAATAAGTATTTAATAATTTATGAGAGAAAAATATGAAAGTCTATTGTTGGCTATGCGTGCACGCATTTCAAGGCTTCCAATAAGTCTTTATCCAGATATGGTTTTTTGTTTTATTTCATGTGCTAATCATTCCTAACATCTACCAATTTGCTTGGATACAATTCCATTCAAAACAATTTACATAATTTATATTTCACTTTCAAATAGATAGACCAGTATTCGTCATCAAAGAAGATCAATAAATATTTAGCTTCCGTCTTTTGGACTACACAAAGTTCACATCTTCTTAGACATAGCAACAGCTTGTTATAAGAACAAATTTTATTGCATAATGTGAGTCAAAAGACCCTTTTCCAGGTTTATTAGAGAAAAGTTGTTTTATTTTTTAACAATCTCATTTTTAGATTATTCATATTTATTTAAAATTTTTAGAACAAATGTTGAAATCTAATGTTTTCTACCTTTAGTTATTTGTTTTTAATCATGTTTGTCAATTGTTTTATTTTTAAACAAACTCATTTCTAAATCAATTCATGACATGTTATGCTCATTACTTATAATTCCTCCACTTGAAACTAGTATATTTCCCCAATCCCTACTACCTTCATTTGCTATTTTACTGATACTAGGAAGAGCATGGAAAATTAAATGAGGTAAATTAAAGAAGATGGCTGATCTATTTTCAAGAGACTATTGGATAAAGTATTTTGTTTTTAAGAAAAAAATAAATAAATGTGACTTTATTCAAAAAGAGACTAAAAGCCTCATTTTGAAGAGAAAAGGTACATGTTAATTATCATTGCACCAGACCATCTAATGATGCAAGCTTTATAAATATTAATATTGGATTAGTTTTTACTGATGAGTCCAAAGTAAAGGCTTTGATATATAACCTTATTTATACTTTGGTCGGCCTTGCATTAATTGATAGCTCTCGCAAAAATTGTAAAAATTCTTTAAAAATAATATATATATGTGACCAAATCTTCAAATTTAAAAGGAGAAATATTACAACTCAGTAAAATTGATAATGATAAATGCATTACAAAACCACACAACAAGGATGAGTTGAAGGAAAGATAAAATTTCTTCTTTAATTAATGTAATAATGTGTTTTTGGATATTTTATTTTAATCAAGTTCTTCCCCAATTAATTTTATCAGTTAAATTGTACTAAGAATCTTCATTATGTGTTAGCTTTGATCCTGGCTCCTTCAACAATTTAGTTTCAACCCCACCACTTGATCAGATAAATGTATCTCCTTTCCAAATAAATATTTAACTGAATTCCTAAATATTAATTGGCTTAAAAAAATATAGAAAGGGAATAATCTCTAATATTTTTCTTTATCTATGGTTACGATTCCCTATATCATTCACATATCAATATATCATCCTATTTTGCAGTATATTATAATTTCTGGTCATTTTGTCCTCTAATATGTAATTTTGGAAACTAATACAATTTATTTTTTTTGTTTCTAATGGGGAGCCGGAAAGTGTGTTATTTTAAACGTAATTAAAAATATTTGAAAGGGGCTCATTTTTTCACAGCTCTTTCTAGCCTCTCATCAAAAGTATCAAAAAGTGATTGTGTTTAAAGAGAAACAAAGTCAAATGACAGAAGAACTAATTAGGGGCTGTTGTTTGTGCAATGCCTTACACCTAATTTCAATATACGGATAAGATAAAACACAATAAAACAAAACAAAATAAAATAATCGGAAAATTGTAAAGTCTATCTCATTTTTAGGTGGATCGGGGTGAATGAAGAAAGAGCTAGAAAAAATAAAAAAAAATAAACAGAAAAAGTGATAAATACAATAAACAGTAGTATGATAGAAAAGATAAAGAGATAAAAAAAATATAGGTGAAACTAAAAAGGAAAAAAGTGAATATATTTATAATTACCCAAAAGATCCACATGTTACACTGTATATTAAAAAATTGTCATTTATTAACAAATAAAAACAATTGCACGTTGGATTTAAGGTTTTCATAGTTGGATCCATTATTCAACAAGTGAAATCATTATTAAAAACCACAATTCAACGGATAATAATTAAATAGTATTACTTTAATTTTTATTATAATAAACTAGGTAATATTGTAAAATATAATGATTTTGTAATATTAAAAATTAAATTACACTTATAAATATCATAATATATAATATAATATAGTATCCTAAATTGAATTAAAATTAAATCAAATATATTATAATATTTAAGTATAAGAAATTCTTGTGTAAACGCAAATTTAAGACATTATTCTTACGCATAATCAAAAGAAATTTGTCAACTGATGCAAAAATGTTCATTATTTATTATGTTTATTTTGATTTTTTCTAATAAAAATACGATATAATTAATTTTTTAAAAAAAGATTTGATCTTAAAAAGATTGATAAATATTTATAAAATATTTTTTTTTCAAATTCTATTGTTATCTTTTGTTTTCGTAAATGAAATAAAACACGTCATCGTGCTAATTTTATTATTACCTTAATTTATTTTTATATGTTTTTTAAGATTTTTCATTAAAACCAATAAATATAATAAATTATTTAATTATAATAAAATAGTTGTAATTTTTTTATTTTATTTTTACTCTATAATAAATATATATATATAAATAAATGATAAAATTAAAAAATAGTAATTAATATTATCGTAAACTTAAAAAATGACATATAAATAGAAATATATTTTTAAAAAATTTAATCATTAAAAAAACGAAAAAAATATTAATTAAAATTAAAAAATATAAGAGATTCGCCTAATAAGAATGAAGTTCGTTAAATAAACTTTGACACATGTGTCATTTAATAACCTTAAATAAATCTAAATGTGTTAAAAGTTCATAAAAACAATATAAATAAAAGATAAAAATATAAAGATAATAGAGATAATAGAGATATGTCAGATGTAGGAAAAAAGAAGAAGAGAAGAATTATGTTTTATTTTTTTAATTATTAAAATACAAATCACCATTTATTTAATTTAATTTAATTATTTTTAATAAACTTTTATATAATTACTTTTGTTTAATAAGAATTTGATCTTAAAAATATGTGATAAATATTTAAAAATAAAAATTTAAATTTCTATTCTTATCTTCTATTTATCTAAATCAAGTAAAACATGTTTTACTTTTTTTTTCTACCCCTGACATATATGTAGTATCTTTATTTTGTCTTTTATTTATATTATATTAATAGTCCTTTTCACACATTTAAATTTATTTAAAAATTCTTAATAATATATGCCTCAATTTTTATTTAATGAATTTCATCCTCTTAATAGCGAGTTTCTTATAAATTTTAATTAGTAATAAAAAATCTTGATTATATACTTTATTTCATTGATAAAATAATAATAAAAGTATTTGGAAAAAAATTACATTCTACAAATATTTATCAATCTTCTTAAAATCAAATATTTTTTAAAAGAAACTAATTTCATTATATGATTTATATATATCCTTATTAAAAGGAATCAAAATAAATCTAATAAATAAAAAAAAATGTTTTATTTTATTTTATTGGTTATCAAATTTTTATTAATTATTTGTAAGAATAAAATATTACATTTATGTTCACATAAGAATATCTTCGCGAGAATATTCAATAACAACAATAATTAAAAATAGAACTATTACAATTAATAGAACTATAAACTATTACAATATTAGGTTTTTAATTTTTTTTAAAGTCTTTTAAATTTTAATTTTTTTTATATCAATGAATCAATTGAAAATCGATTTTAACTTATCACAATTATAATAAAAAGACTTTTAGCATCGATAAATGACATAAAAGTTGGATCTAAACTAATTTTTGTGAGTTTTTTTTTTTACCTTATAACAAGTAAATTTGAGATGTTAAGTACCTATCTCCTCAAAATAATTTATTAATGTTACTTATAATCAATTAAGTACATGAAAAACAGTGTCTATGAAATTCCATTATCATCATTTGGGTCACAAACCTAAGCTTATGAAAAAATGAAATAATTGATTATCCACTCATTCGTCAAAGATTATTTTAAATTTTTTTAAAATGTACAAGGAAAAAACATGTTTTATATATAGTAAGTAAAATATATTTAAGTTTAATTAATATCATCAAGCAGGTTTTAGTCCTTTTTTTATTCTCAAAATTAGTTATTAGAAATTATTTTATAAAACTATTTTGAAAAATAAAAAATAACAACAAAATAAAACATGCCTTAAATTGTTAGTATAAATATTATGGGTACAGTGACAGTATACCTATTTTTTTTTTTGGCAATTAATATGCCTTTTAGCAAATGATAGTTAAAATGTTTACTTAGCAATTAGATTATGGTATGCGTATTTAGGATATGCAAAAGCATTGCTGGTAATTATAGCTAGTATTGATAAAAAAAAACATTTTATATTGCTGGCAAAAAATCATTTTATTAATATTTGCCTATTATAAAATGCCTTTTACATGTTAACGTTCACTTGTTGTAGAAGTTGTAGTTCACAATGTGTTTTATTGATGAATAATTTATAATCACTATATAATTGTTACTAAAAGTAAATTTTGTTGTACTGAATATTATAAATTATAGAAAATTTTATAAATTAATCAATTTTTATATTTAAGCGATGTATTGCAGTACTAATATAATTATATTCGTTATTTATATTAATATTTTGAGTTTTGTTAAAAATAATAATAATCATCTTACACAGACCCAATGCGCTAGCATATGATTTTTTATTTTTTTGTTATTTTTCATAATGTTAATAATTATAAAATATTTTAATCAATAAAAAAAATTAAAAAAACACATATTATAAAAATCCTCTCATTTCATTTATGTTTTTTTTTTTTTTCTCTATCATTTTCAAATTATCACAGACTTTTCATTTTCATTAGTAATGTTATAGACAACAAAATAAAATAAAAAATAAAAAAGCTCACCAAAAAAGAAATCAGTATTTAAGGTTAAAAAAAGTATTAATAGTAAAGATAAGAATAAAAAATAAATAAGTGACAAGTTATTATATGAAAAAGAAAAAAACGTACAAAGAAACAGAAGAGATAACAAAATGATAAGAAGTGAATTTAATAAAAAAATAAAATTAAAATATTAAAATAAGAAATATTTAAAATTTAAATTTAATTAATTAATTAATATTTAAGAGAGAAAAATTAAAAATTGAAATAAATTATTAATTATTTTATTTTTATAATTATTGATTATACATAAATGAAAATTAAAATTAACTTTATTCTTTTAATTTTTATAATTTTTTTAATATATATAAAATAAAAAAATGACCCTTAATGTTTTGGTGATTTTGTTTTATCCATATATATTATTTTACGTAATAAAAGATTAGAAAAAAAAATTATTGAGTATAAAAAAAACATATTTTGTCCATATATATTATTTTAGTATTAGTTCAATAGAGGTTTAGAATTCTAAAATATATTCTAAAAGATACTACTGAGAGAGATAATTATAATTAATTAAGTTGAAATATTTGAGTATAGATATAGTTAAATAATAATGTAAATTAATATAAATAATTTAATTTTAAATAGAAAATAGATTTAGATATTTTAAGAAAGAAAATAATAAAAAATTAGAGAATCAAAATCTAAATTTTTAGAAGTTAGAAATATAATTTTATTGATTAAATATAAATAAATAAATATTTTTTTAAAAAATTATCAAAATAAAATAATGATTTGGCAAAAGAAAATATAGGAAGTAAAGAAGAAAAATATAAAACTATTTTATAAGATTTTACAAAAAATAGAAATACAAAATAATAATTTTAAATAATTAAAAATAGAAATAAAAAAGAAAATAAGAAAAAAGAAAGTGAACCACGAAAATAGGTATAAGTTCAAACCCAAGACTAAAGGGGGGAAAGAGAGGCGCGTTGCCAATTGAGCTGACCTCCGCTAGGTGAAATAACAACACTTTAATTAGTATAAGTATTATATATAATAAATGAAACCTGAAAGTGAAAAAAAAGGCGAATTTTTTTGGGAAGAACGGATTCAAAGATGCGACCTATATGCGGGTTAAGATTTTAGGATGTAAAATTTGTCATTTGACCGCTAAGTCCATAACTAAAAATTTATACAAACTAATTATACATAAGTTATTGTCAAAACACGAACCGCCATAGTAGTGATGGAGGTTACAAATGATCCTAAATTGAGTATAAACTCTTATTAAGCATGTTACGGTTAAATGAGAGTCTATGACAGATATAAATGATTTATATATGTATGTGTTTGTTTAAGGATAAATGACTCATTCCTACAATTCCAATATTTTTAGATACAGATGACATACGAGTTTCAAACCATTTTTCACTTGACGATAATACCTCTAGAGGACTGATGAACACATGACGTAACCATTGGAGATGATAATTTCATAGACTATGTCAAATTCACCTTTGGACCTCCAAACATCGTAATCCCATGACAATTCCATTACATCGATATCCCAATAATTCTATCTCAGACCCCATCGCCTAGATTTGTAAGTGTTCCTTCAAATTTTCCTATAATTCATAGACATGCTCAAATCCTTTCACGTCGAGACTCATCCATCAGTTCAGTCCCAACAAATAATCAAGGCAGAGGAAAAAAATTCTCAGAAGAAGAAAATCCTTTGGAGCATTCAGACTAAGAATGTTTGCAAAAATATTAATATTTTAATCATTTTAAACCTTTACTTTTGTAATGTACTAGCTAGCTATTTTAGAAGAATGTAATGATAACTTGACTTGATTTTATCATGTTGAATGAAATATTATAATTATTCGGATATGATATTGATAGTAATATCTCTTTCAGGTGTAACCCCTAACAAGATTAATTATAAAAATTTAAAATATAATAAAATATCTAGAATAAATATCCATAAAATATGATGAATAAAAATGATGTTATAGGAAAAGATTAATTGTCAATAATTAAGAACTAACAAAAGCGCTTCATATATATATATTTATTTATTTTATTATAATTATCATGTAAACAAATTATTTAAAATAATTGTTATTTTAATCTTTCAATATAGTAGTAATTAATTTTTTTTATTTATATCCTTAATATATTTGTTAATATTATTATTATCTTATATCATATTTAATAAAATTAATTAAAATTAAAATTAATTTGATAAATTTATTATTTTTATTTATTAAATAATTTAAAAATAATAAATTCTCTTTTAAATTTTCTATGACATGTCTTAATTATATCTTGCTTGAGATTAGGGATGAAAATAGACAATTTGTCATAGACTTGCAACTTGACGTGATATGTTTATTGAAAAGATAAAAATTAAATATTAAAAAAAATATTTTTGATTAAGAAAGTCAAGTTTTAGACTTAAAAGTTATTAAATTCAACATGACAAGAAATTTGGTCAATACATTTTGGAATCTTCTCTTATTTATATTTCGAAATATTTTCTATGTCCAATTAACAAAATTCTTATAAAATATTTATAGATGAAATAAATATTTAGACTATTTAAAAAATGTAAAAATTATATAATGATAATAAACAAACAATTTGTTAAATAAATTTAGACAAACCATTCGTTTATTTCATACAATTGAACTTATATATTATTTATAATATAAAGATATTTTAAGGACATGATTCGTCTTATAAATTAAGATAAAATTTTTAATTTTTTAATTATTTATTAATTTATTCTTCATGTTATTTTCATTATATTTATAATCCTTTTAAATTTGAGCGTCAATTGAATTTTATATTTTTCATGCCTGTGAATCTAACAAAACAAATTTTATATTTTAAATCAATTAAAAAAATTCATAATCATGTTTTAAAATTAAAAATGATTATTGTTTCAAAAAATCATTTTAAAAACACAAAAGATTAAATTAAATTTTTTAAATAATAAAAGATCAAACTAAATATGATTAAAAATATAAATGATTAAAAATATATTTTAATCTTTTATTAATAATATAATTTCTGTAAAAAAAAATCTAACTTACTTCTTTTTCTTTCAAATCAAACGACTTCATAATTTTTTTATTATATTTTTGTTAAATCAAACAATTAATATTTTTACTTTTTTCATTAATCTTTTTCACCCATCTATTTTTAATCTCAGGTTCCTTCTTTGCTAAACACATAAGGTTAGTTGTTGAAATAAAAAAGAATGCATTACAAATCCCAGAGAGTTTTAGCTTCTGTGCTATGCTGTTTATTTGTTTTTTCTTATATATATATATACATTAAGAAAATAATAGTGACGGTGGGAGTGATATTTTGACTGAAAAAGTGATTATGAGAGTATGAGACGGTTTGTGGTCCCAGGAAAGGTGGGCTATTGTCCGTAAAAGAGTTGTATACAAACAGAACTCTTTCCATTTGAGCTTTTCATTTCTGACAGTGACTTCAAAATTTTGATCTCTACTTCTTATTACTAGAGACGTGGGCCCCACTCCTGCCCCACTTTGCCTCACTTTCTATAAAGCTAAAGGGACACTCATCCCTCTCTCTCCCCCTAAAATCAACAATGGACCCACATTGTAATTATTTCTCATACTTATTTCATTTTTTTATTTATCAATAACTTTTACTTTTATAATAATATCTTATTATTATGTCATTCTTACGTCATATATAACGTCACATTTCGTTATTATTTGAGACCTTTGTTTTACATCCTAAGGTCCATCTATGCAAAAAAAAAATTATTATTGTAATTTTATTTAAAGATTAAAATATAAATTTATATAATTACAAAGATTAAATGAATATTTAAATTTTATTTGTTGAATCAAATCATAATTAATTAACTATAAGCCAAACACGTTCTGAGTTTGTTTATATTTGATTATTTTGAATGAATAATCATTTTATCGAAAGTCTATCTAATAAATTGACAAAAAAAAAAAATGATTACTTAGCTTCTCTAAGAGTCATTAAATAAAGCATGCAATAAATTAATTTATTTCTTTGAGAGAATGAAGAGGGTACCTGATTAACGTAGCCAGTGACACGTATCACAACACTTACGATATTTATACAAGCAGCATATGTTCTATTATCTCTTCCAACTTGTTTCATTTATTTACTACTAATACAAACGTTTTACAGGTGAGAATAGTTTAGAGAAAAAAAAATTAATAATCATGCTCAAAGCATAATTTGGTGTCTTAGTAAAGTTCTGATCGGAAAAGACACTATGTTATTTTTAGCTTGTGTTTAGTTTTACCATTTTTTATTTTTATTTTTATTTTTAAAGAAAACAGAAAACAACATTGAAAATGTGTTTGGTTAAAATTTATAAAATATTTCTCAAAACATATTAAAAATAAAAAATAAAAAATAAAAAAAATTATTATTTTTATGAAAATACAATGACATATTAGTAATAATATTAAAACATCATATTATTTTAATCAATACTATTTTTTTAAATAACAACTCTTATTTCTAAGTCACATTTTTTTCATATCATCTTACCACTAGAATTTCTGTTAAAAAATATTATTTGATTGAATATTAAGAAATACAAGAGTTGGGAGTTATCATATTTGAATATATTTTATGAGAATTTAAAAATAAAAAAATAAAAAAATATAAGTTAAAACAAATACGATTCTACTTGAAAATTTGAAAATAAAATTATTTTCAAAAATAAAATAAAAATATTTTCTGACAAAAGTTTGTAAAAGTAAAATTTTATATTAGATAAACAATAATTTAAATAGTATATAAATAAAAAATTTACTAATTTAATATCTTGAAATATATTTAAATTAAAATATTATATTAAATTTCTTTGTGTAGTTTATTCGATGGAAATCTTCATAATACTTTATTTTTTTTTTGTACTTCCAACACTTATTATCATTTTTTAAATTAAGGTAAGAATATTTTCAGGCTGAATTAAATTTGGATTATGGTTAAAAAATTTCTCTGAAAAGTTTGAAGAGTGTGCCTCTCGCCCAGTCTAGTAAATTTCGGAAAACTTAATTCACTTAAATATTTAGATAAGTTGAAATCTAACCAACTCAACTTAGTCGCATTGGAAATTATGAATTACACTTGTAATCAAATTCTTGAGTAGAAAAAAAAAATATATATATATATACCAAAGAGCCATCTCAGTCTGGGAATTAATCGTTGTTTTCTGTACGGGAATGTTAAGTCAAGGAAAACAATTCAAATTGATCCTGACATGGAACACGTTTCCTTAATCAATTACCAGGCTAAAGTTATTATCTACGTTTTGCTCACTGAAAGTTTTTTTTATTTAACTCATCCTTTCTCCCCTATTTGTTGAAATTACATATGGGAAATTTGATCGTACATGCACGTGATCTTACATAACACAAATGATTAAAGCCATTATAAGTGGGTAATATTAAAATAGGTATGAAGCTAGTAGGATATTGACCTAATTGATCAAATTGAATAGCATTAACAAAAATAGTCTTAAATATAAAAATTGTTAATGATTATTCATTGAGAGATAATTTATAAAATTTTAGTGAGACTTGTGGGATTTTGAAATGAGTACTAATATTCTCATAGTAACCTCAATTTTCTATTTGTATATTTAGAACTAGTGTGTGTTTAGCCTTCTTCCACGAGCTGTTCATTATCACCCTAGATGTTGAATTCTAGTATAAAGTTATCATCACAGTGTTTACCATTATTTCCTCCTCAGGGACACTAATGAAGGTAAGAAAATAGTTGCTTGGTGCGTACACATCTTAATTGCCAAGTAACACAACGTCAAATTGTCTATGCTCCCCACTTCAATACAGAAAAGAAGATTCTGTATTCAGTGTGCTATTATTTTTCTTAAACACTAACCTAATCATAAAATTAATCATTTCTTCGTGTCACGGATTTTTGTTTTGACTTGTAACAACATTACGTTTGTCACGGGCACTTGAGGACTCTTGTTGACTTAAAAAGTGCTTCACTTTCAAATCGCTTTTTATTGTCTAACCCTACTTATACCGTCCTATTAATAAACTATAGTGCATACACAAGCACTTTTTTTTTTTTTTTTTATATATATCAATTTTGACTTATCCTAAATATATATGGACTCAATACTTTCAATTATTACATCCTATATTCATGTATTGAGGTATATGTATCTGCTTTATCTATTCTCTTTTTAACCCTTGAAAAAAAAAAAAAGATAATGAAAACAACGTAAAGTGAGACTTCATCGCTGTGATGTTCAAATATTTTTTTTTTCCACAAACAGTATATGTAATGTTTTTAAAATCATAAATTTACAATAAATCAGTTCTTCATTCAAGTATTCTTAATATTTTAGATCATTTTGTTATTGATGCAGAATATTTATTAATTTTATTAATAATTAATCTCTGCTAAAAAAAAAATCAGCTGGCTATTTGTAAAGAAAATTTTTCTTTCAATTACGTTCTATCCATCAGCAAGGTTTAAATAATTGTTAATAGCAACTATATATGATTAAGATTCCCATCCTTTCGATGATTAGGTTATTATATGGAGAGAAAAACACGAACAAAAGGATCTAATTACAAAGCTACCGACTGGCCAGACCCAAGGGGTGCACTCAGCAATTAATGAAATTAAAGAAACTGTGCTTAATAGAGAAATATTACCAATATACTAACAAATAAATTATAACATATTTTTTATTAGTTAAAATTTATTGAATATTTTAAATTTCTAAGAGTCTTACATCTTATTAATTTAATGAATATTCTTATTATTTTTAATAAATTTTAATTAATAAAAAAAATGTCAATAAAAACGTGTTAAAAAAAATTGTATTACTAACATTCATCTTTTTAATATTTCTTTTTTGTGGCCGGAGGAAAGGAAGTATTTGCGCTTCCATTTTGCATTGTGACTTGTATTGACTTTTAATGGTTCGTAACAGTAAAAGTTAAATCTGTTGACTCCGTCAAAATCAAGTACTACGTAGTTACCTTTTGACATTAATTACTAAGGGCAATATTCCGTTAAAAACATGTAATCTAACTTTCCCATATAATTTTACATATATATTTAATTACCTAGGGTATATGTGGATGAATTTTTTCAGAAGTATTTTTAGAAAAATAAAAATAAAAATAAAATGAGGTCTTCTATAAACTCAAATTATTTTATGCATAAGTCAGTTTATATAGTTTTTTTCATATTATTTTTTTAAAATATAATTTTTAATTTTATACAAATTAATTTTAATTTATAAAAAAAATTATTTTATTTTATTTTCTCTCAATACTTATAGATAAACCTATCTAAACATATCTCTAATGGAACTACTTTACTTCCATCACAAAAAATTTACAATAAAAAAGAAAACTACAGGATTTGCTTTTTTATGGATTATAACTACTATTTCATGTTTTTCACTTATGGAAAGATAAATTAATTCAATTGTAATTTTAAAAGAGTTAAGAATAATTTTTAAAGAGTTATTTTTCATTTTTACCATTCATTTACTTAAAAGTTAATAGTTAAAATTAATTATTTATTAAAATAATTAAATTTCAAAAAATAAATAATAAATATAAAAAGAATCTTTTAGAATTACTCTTAAATTTACTTCATCCATTCTCTTCTCCATTTGAAAGCAAAATAAACCTGTATATAAAATCTAGATCTTAAAAATAGGCAACAATTACATGATTGTATCTATTGATTAATATGTTCGAACCCGCGTTTGACCTTGCCAAACTCACATTTAACCTTATAAACCGTGAATTTGCTTGACTAACACGATGTTTGGATGTTATATGTAGCTTAGAGTTTGGATCTCAAAAAAAAAAAAAAAACCCATTTGAGTATTAATACTTTGCAGTGAATTGAATTAATTACTGTTTTTTTATTTGTCAAAATCACTTTTGAGATTTTTTTTATCATAAAAAATTACTTTTAAGATAAAACTATTTAAATATAAATCATTTAACTTTAAACTCACCTTTAATCAAAATCAATAAAATTTAAAATTACATTCGTGAACGCTTACCCTAGTACACACTAAAACATTTACTATTTTTT
>JAMLFT010002661.1:0-24591 GCA_026544285.1 Pachyrhizus erosus | reverse complement strand
GGCAATTAAGCACAAGTCACTAATAAAAATGGGTACAAAAAGATAAGTTTATTGGGGAAAATAATGACTCATCAGTAGGTAAAGGTGCAGTAAAGATTAAGTTGAACGGGTCTCTATGGAAATTGAAAAATGTCAGACATATTCTCGACCTAACAAAGAACTTGATCTTAGTGGGTCATTTGGTCAGTGAAGGTTACACAAAAGTCTTCCACAACGATCATTGGAAGATTTCAAAGGGTGATGTGACAATCGCTCGAGGCAAAAAGAGCGATACTCTTTACAAGACAACAAGAACATGTCATTTGATTGTAGTGGCAAAAAATGAAAATCCCAATCTATGGCACCAGAGATTAGGCCATATGACTGAGACAGGGATGAAAATTATGCACTCAAAGGGCAAGTTACCAAGTCTTCAATAAGTAGAAATTGATATGTGTGAAGACTGCATACTTGGAAAGCAAAAGAAAGTTAGCTTTCAAACAACTGGAAGAACTCTAAAGAAGGAGATACTTGAGCTTGTTCACTCTAATGCTTGGGATCCAACAACAATCTCATCCATTGCCAAAAAACACTACTTTGTGAGTTTTATTGATGATCACTCTAGAAAAGTATGGGTATACTTTTTGAAACATAAGTTTGAAGTATTTGAAACGTTCAAGAAATGTAAAGCTATGGTAGAAAATGAGACGGGGTTGAAGATTAAAAAGCTTAGAACCGACAATGGTAGTGAATATGAAGACATTAGATTCAAGAAGTTATGCAATGAGCATATGATGAGAATGGAGAGAACTGTGTCGGGTATGCCTCAACACAATGGTGTAGCTGAGTATATGAGTCGAACATTAACTAAAAGGGTTGGAAGCTTGCGTGTATAGTCCGGCTTGCCGAAGCAGTTCTGGGAAGAAGCAATCAACACAACAACTTACTTGATCAATTGGGGTCCATCAGTACCCTTGGAGCATAGAATACCAAAAAAAGTATGGAGCGGAAATGAGGTAAAACTCTCACATCTTAGAATTTTTGACTATGTAGCATATGCGCACATTAGTGATCAAGGTAGAAACAAATTTGATCCAAAATCAAAGAAGTGAACTTTCATCGGTTATGGTGAAGATGAGTTTGGTTACCGCCTATGGGATGATGACAACAAAAAGATGATCCGTAACAGAGATGTAATCTTCAATGAAAAAGTGATGTATAAAGACAAGCATAACACATGTGCCAACAATTCAAAGTCGAGTGGGCCAGTTTATGCAAAGGTGGAAGATATTCTAGAAAGACCAATAGTTGAGAATCCTCAGTTAGAGGAATCAACCAAAGCAAATAGTGTGCAATCGTCTAACACATCTGAACCTTCTACTCCAACTTTTGTATTAAGAAGGTCTTTTCGACCGCATGTGCCTAACAGGAGATACATGGACTACAATTTTTGACTGATGAAGGAGAGCCTGAAGATTATGAAGAAGCATGTCAGACCACAAATGCCAACAAGTGGGAGTTTGCCCTGAAAGACTAAATGAAGTCTCTGATCTCCAATCAAACATGGGAACTAGCTGAGTTACCTAAGGGAAAGAGGGCACTTCACAACAAATGGGTGTATCGGGTAAAAGAAGATCATGATGGTTCTAAGAGATACAAAACCCGACTGGTTGTAAAAGGATTTAAGCATAAAGAAGGAGTTGACAACACTGAAGTTTTTGCTCTAGTTGTGAAGCTCAATACTATCAGGACTGTGTTAAGTATTATGGCTAGTGAAGAGATCTACCTTGAACAACTAGATGTGAAGACTACGCTTTTGCATGGAGACTTAGATGAGGAAATCTATATGCACCAACTTGAAGCTTTTTTAGAAGGAAAAGAAAAGAACATGGTGTGTAGATTAAAGAAGAGCTTGTATGGCCTAAAACAAGCTCTAAGACAATGGTATAGGAAGTTTGCAAACTTCATGCACAAGTAAAATTTCCAAAAGAGCAATGCCAATCATTGTTGTTTCCTCAAGAGGTACAAGTCCAGTTATATGAACTTGCTACTTTATCTTGATGATATGTTAGTAGCAGGTTTAGATATGAACGAGATTAGAACCTAAAGATGAATCTGTAAAAAGAATTTGACACGAAGGACTTGGGTCCAGCAAAGAAGATTCTTGGAATGTAAATCGCGACAGATAAGCAAAGGGAAATTTTGCAGTTATCTCAAGAAGAGTATATCAACCGTGTTTTGCAAAGATTCAACATGGGTAAGGCCAAGCCTGTGAGTACACCTTTGGCCAACCATTTTTGCCTATCTAATGATCATTCACCTCAAACAGAAAAAGATAGAGAATTTATGGCTAAGATCCCATATGCTTCAACTATTGGAAGCTTAATGTATGCAATGGTTTGTACTAGGCCAAATATTGGCCATGCAATGGGAGTTGTAAGCAAGTTTATGGCAAATCCAGGAAAATCTCATTGGGAAATAATCAAATGAATTTTAAGATGTCTATGAGGCACCACAAAGAAATGTCTGTACTTTGGAAAAGGAGATTTAAAAGTACAAGGCTATGTAGATGTAGACTTCGAGGGAGAAGTTGATCACCAAAGAAGTACCGCAGGCTACATTTTCACTATTGATATTGCAGCTGTTAGTTGGATGTCGCGGATACAGAAAATTGTTGTTTTATCCACTATAGAGGTTGAGTATGTAAGTACAAAAGAAGCTAGTAAAGAATTGATATGGCTTCAAGGATTGTTAATAGAGTTGGGATTCACTCAAGAGAGAAATGTTCTGTATAGTGATAGTCAGAGTGCAATACATCTGGCAAAGAATTCAACATTTCACTCTAAGACTAAGCACATCGATGTGCATTATCATTTCATCAGATGTCTACTTGAGGATGAGGTGTTAACTTTGAAGAAAATTGTAAGAAGCAAGAATCCACTAGACATGTTAACAAAGGCAGTGACCATTGACAAATTGAAGTTATGTTCAACTTCAATTGGCCTGCTAGAATAACAAACCAAAGAAGACTACTACATTGATTGGGGTGTGAGAACAAATTGAAATCAGTCTTCAAGTGGGAGATTGTTGAAAAAGTAAACCCGAAAATATAGAGCCACAAAAGGTGGAAAAAACATGGAAAGTAAAACATGGAGCCAAAATGGGGTAGGAAAACATGCCATGAAACAAGGAATGTTTAAGGACTTATATGCAGTGCATAGTATTCCAATCCCTAGTATAAATACCCCTTCCATTTGGTTTTGTAATTATTCCAAACTTAAGAGATATAAACACTAGTAAGAAGAAGCAGAGAGTGAGAGAAAAATAGTCTAGCTTCTAGGTGTAATTGGATTGTGGGTTGTGAGTGATTTATGAGTGTTTTGTAAACATAAAGTGTATTTCCTTTCTCTAGAAAAAGATTTGCAGTAGTCTGGAGACATAGGTATCATTGGCCGAACTCTGTTATCAATTTTGTGTGTTTATTTTTTGTCTCGTTTACTTTCACAAATTTGACATTATGGAAATATTTGGCGTAATTTTTCTTAACACTTATCATGGGAGGGAGCTTATCTTTCTCAATTCTATTTTTGTAAAAATCGTCCTTATTTCTCTTAAAAGCATTATTGTGAGGTAAAACTCTACCCAAACAACATCCTATAGGCAAGAAATCATTTATTGTCCACATCAATACATCTCTTACTTAAAATATTTGCTTTTTCATAATTGTTGCAATTCATTAAATACACATCAATTGTAGCTTTTGAATTATGTGAACATAGGATGATCAAGGTCAGGAACATATAAAGAGTCATCGTACATACTTTTGTAGGTAGGTTATATTAAGTGACAATAACTGGTTAATGAGAATATGATGTTCCTAAATGGTTAAAAGGAGTAAATCCATCAACACACAAGTTAAGTCTCACAATTCCAGGTTTTGAGGCTATTGTAGGATATAGTTAGTCAAAGTGTTTCCAAGCTTCCCAATTTGAAGGATGATACAATGGCAATGGAATTAATGGCACAACAAATTGTATGCAATTGCATATTTATTTGTAAGTTACTCTCTTAATTAGGATAATTAGTTGTAAATGTATATATGGAAATGTAACTATTTTATTGGGATGAAAATCAACTTGACATATTGTAATTAAAGTATATTTATATGAGAAATCTCCATGAGGAGAGACAATTGTGGTATAACCTTTCTTTGAGTTTGACATGGTATCAAACTAGGTTTTGATCCAAGAACCTAGTATGCATTTCTTTCCTTATTTTTTCAGTCTCATCCAAGTTTCCAGATTCGTTTCACTTTTCTCCAAGTCCTCATTTTTTTCTTCTGTTTCTTGGTCATTTCTTTCACAGTTCAAATTACCATCCCTTTCGGTTTCAACTCCTTTTTTCTCATTCCATGTCTACTGAAAAGTATGAGGTCCTCTTGGTTTGTCTTAATGGCAAAAACTACTCAGCTTGGGCATTCCAATTCCATATTTTTGTCACAGGAAAAGACTTGTGGGGTCATGTTGATGGCAACACTTTCGTCCCTAGCAAAGAAACAGATAAAGTCGAACACGCCAAATGGACAGTCCAAGATGCTTAAGTCATGGCCTGGATTCTAGGCTCTGTTGACCCCAACATTGTCCTGAATCTTTGGCCTTACAAGACAGCAGCCAAAATGTGGACTTACTTGAAGAAGGTCTACAATTAGAATAATGACGCTTGAAGGTTCCAACTTGAGCACAACATCGCTATCTTTAACCAGGATAGTCTCTCCATCTCTGATTTTTACTCTCAATTCATGAATCTTTGGACTAAATACACTAATATAGTTTATGTGGACTTGACTTCTGAAGGCCTCTGTTCAGTCCAAATAGTTCATAACACAACTAAACAAGATCAATTTCTTATGAAATTGAGATCTGACTTTGAAGGTATTCGGTCCAATCTCATGTATAGAAACCTTGTACCATCATTGGATGCATGTTTCAATGATTTGTTACGTGAAGAACAATGCCTCCTTACACAGTCCATCATTGAAGATAAAAAATCAATTATTGCTCTAGTGGCATATGTGGCCCGAAGACAGTCAAGAAGCCATGACATGACTGTTGTTCAGTGTTTCTGTTGCAAACAATTTGGACATTATGCGTCTAATTGTCCAAAAAATTCTGCAACTACTGCAAAAAGGATGGACATATTATTAAGGAATGCCCTATACGGCCACCAAAGCGAAAGGTCACAACTTTTATAATCTCAGTTGATTCCTCTGTTCTTAATAATTTCGTCAATCCAACACCTATTCAACAATGTGATTATGAAACTACTCCAACAGTGATCCCTGGCATGGTTCAACAAATGATCATTTCAACATTCTTTGCTTTAGGACTCTCAGGTAAATCCTCTTCCCCTTGGTGCTTTGATTCGAAGGATTCCAACAACATTACCAACAATGCTCAATTTCTTACTAATATCAAAAAATATATTGGAAACCTCAAGATACATACCGCTGATGGAAATCCTTTGCCTATCAGAGCCACTGGTGATATTTCTCCATCTTTGACCAAAGTTTTTGTCTCTCCTGGTCTCACTAATAATCTCATTCTAGTTGGTCAATTAGTTGAAAACAATTGTCAAGTAGAATTCTCACAGTCTGGTTGTCTTATGCAGGATCAACACTCAGGGAAGATAATCGCGAAGGGGTCTAAAGTCTTTCCTTGCCTTGGTTTCTTGTAACTCTTCTATTGTTGATTACCAAGTGTGGCATAAGCGTCTTGGACATCCAAACGCAAATGTACTATATAACTCACTAAAATATACTGTTCTTGGAAATAAACACACTCCACCTCTTAATGTTATTCACTTTGATTATCTTCCTTGTAAACTTGGTAAAAGTAAAATTCTTCCTTTTCCAACCCATCAACCTAATGTAACACAACCTTTTGAAATCATCCATAGTGATGTTTGGGGCATGGCACCAGTTATATCTCATGCTAATTACAAATATTTTGACTTTTATTGATGATTATAGTTGTTTCACTTGGGCCTATTTTTTGCGATCAAAAGATGAAGTCTTTTCCACTTTCATTTTTTTCATGTCTTTGTTCATACCCAATTTTCATCAAAAATAAAAATACTTCGCTCTGATAATGAGGGGGAATACATGTCACACTCATTTTAGGAATTCTTACAATCTAATGGCATTATATCTCAAAGGTCATGCCCCTCAACTCCACAACAAAATGGGGTGGTAGAAAGAAAAAATCGCCATTTGGTTGATGTTGTCCACACCTTTTTGCTCGAGTCTCATGTGCCATAATAATTTTGGTGTGAAGCCCTTTCCACTATAGTTCATCTTATCAACCGATTGCCATCTCCATCAATAGGTGATGAATCTCCTTTCACTCAGTTATATGGTCACCCACCCAATTACTCCACTCTTCGTATCTTTGGTTGTGTGTTATGTCTGTCTTCCTCCAAGAGAACGTACCAAACTCACTGCATAATCTGTTCAATGTGCCTTTCCTGGATATTTTCCTCATCAAAAGGGTTTTCTATGTTATGATCCTAACATTCGTAGAATTCAAGTATCTAGAAATGTCATCTTCCAAGAAAATATATACTTTTTTGCATCACATCATGACCTCATCTCTCCTCTAATTTCTGTTTTGCCATTTTTTTCTAACTTTCATATAGGAGAACCATCTTCTAAACCTCTCTTAACCTACAATAGACGTAGAATTATCACTCCAAATCAGCCAATAGAACCTCAAGGGCCCCCTTAAGATAATTCCTTGGCTACTAATCTAGTAGAAGAACCAAACCCAGCTCCTCTAAGATGCAACTCACGTGTTAGTAAGCCCCCAAAAAGGTATATACAATCCATCACAATATCATTATCCTCTATTCCTATTCCTTCCTCTTATAAATAGGCCATGGAGAATGCATGTTGGCAGAAAGCTATTGAAACTAAACTTCTAGCCTTGGAAGAAAATCAAACATGGGATATAGTCTAATGTTCCTCGTTTGTTAAGCCCTTAGGCAACAAGTTTGCATTTTCTATAAAGCTGCGTTTGGATGGATCCATAGATCGTTATAAATCTCATTTGGTTGTGCTTGGAAATAAGTAACAATATGGACTAGACTATGATGAGACTTTTGCACCGGTCGTCAAGATGACAACCGTGCACACTATTCTTGCTATTGCTGCCTCACAATCTTGGCCACTACATCAAATGGATGTCAAAAATGCATTCCTCCACGGTGAACTTCAAGAGGAAGTTTACATCAAGCTTCCTAATGGTATGCCTACACCTTCACCTATTACTATTTGTAAACTAAAACGCTCTTTATATCGATTGAAACAAACACCAAGAGTATGGTTTGAAAATTTTTGATCCACACTACTTGGTTTTGAATTCACTCAAAGTCAGTATGACCCTTCTCTTTTCCTACAAAGGACTCCTAAAGGCATTGTGGTGCTTCTTGTTTATGTGGATGACATTGTGGTCACTGGTTCATATCAACATGTTTCTAGAATAAAAAATCTACTACGTTCAACTTTTCAGATGAAAGACTTAGGCCATCTCACGTATTTTTTGGGTTTAGAGGTGCATTATCATTACAAAGGCATTTCTCTATATCAACAAAAGTATATTAAAGGCTTGGTTCAGCTAGTTGGACTCACAGCTACAACCTCCGTTGACACTCCTGTGGAAGTTAATGTTAAATATAACAAAGATGAAGGTGACCTTCTTGATGATCCCACTCATTATCGCAAGCTTGTGGGAAGTCTCATCTATCTAACTATCACTTGCACAAATATTTCTTTTATCGTACACATCATGAGTAACTTCATGCAATCTCCAAGACATTTGCATCTTTCAGCAGTACAACAAATCATTAGATACCTCCTTGGCACCCCAACCCGTGGTTTGTTTTTTCCTGTTGATTCATCCATCCAACTCCAAGCATACAGTGATGCTAATTGGGCTGGATGTCCAGACACAAGAAAATCTACTACTGGCTGGTGTATGTTCCTAGGGAATGCTCCTATTTCATGGAAATGTAAGAAACAAGATTCAGTCTCAAAGTCCTCCACTAAAGTCGAATATCGTGCAATGTCTGTCACTTGTTTTGAAATAATATAGTTGCGTGGTCTCCTCACAGAACTTGGATTTTCTCAAGCATAATCAACTCCGTTGTATGCTGACAACACCAGTGCTAAACAAATTATAGAAAATCCAGTTTACCATGAATAGACTAAACACATTAAGGTTGACTGTCACTTTATTCGAGAAGCCTATGATCGAAGAGTCATCAGTTTACCACAAATCTCAACATCAGTTCAAATAGCTGACATTTTCACTAAAGCATTGACACGTCAGCATCGCAATTTTCTACTTGGAAAATTGATGCTAGTAGATTTTCGGGCATCAATTTGAGGGGGGATGTCAACAGAATTAATGGCACAACAAATTGTTTGGGATTGCATATTTATTTGTAACATTACTCTCTTAATTAGGATAATTAGCTGTAAATATATATATAACAATTTAGCTATTTTATTGGGCTAAAAATTAGCTTGATAGAGTGTAATTAAAGTATATTTATATGAGAAATCTCCATGAGGAGAAACACTTGTGGCCTAACCTTTTTTTGAGTTTGACACAACATACCTCTTTCCTTATGATTTTCATACTATCATCTCAATTGCTCCACTGATCTCACAAAAGCATATTATAATCTTTGTAGTCTAGGTACAAGCAACAAGTAATGTAAACTTTTGTAGGGAACATATTTAAAGTTCTTCTTGCATCCAATGTGTGGTTTATATTGAGGCTTTTCACAAAATTTGCATTCCTTCAAATAATGTCGTCTTTTTCATACAACATGCACCTATGAACGCAACAATCTATTTTTATCCTTGATAAATTGAGCCCTACTACAAGTTTCTTTGTTTCCCTAAATTTAGAAGAAATGGCATCACAAGGTGGTTCAAATCTATCATAAACTTCATCAAATCATTATAAAAAGCCAGTGGAATGTTATGTTTAGATTTTATACTCAACATTGTAATAACACTAGACAACTCTAATGTATTTTTACATCCTTTCCACAACAGTTGTTGAGTTGCATTCAACATTTTGTAAAATTTAGTTGTTGCCATATTTGGAGGTTCCTCTTCATTTTGTACAAAATGTTGCTCACGATTAAGACCAACAATATCAAATACCATATCTTGATGTTTATTAACATCTTTATAAGCCCATTGTTGACTACTACTAGGAGCGAAATGCATATCAACATCAACATTCATATGAAGGATTTTCTCTCCATGGGATGTCCAATACCAATATCTAGGCATAAATCTTTTTTGAAAAATGTGAACACTCACTGTATCTAGGATTTTAAACACGTCATTTTTGCATTATATGAATACCTAATTTTTCCTTCTCTTAGAAAACTTGGTTGTTGACAAGCAAAAGCCAAAAACTCTTCAACGCCATTTAAAAATTCATTTATTTAGGCTCTTAAACTAGGAAGAAGCCTATTATAAATCCATGCTCAATGTGTAGACATTTTCATGTTTAGCTCGACTCCAAAATTTCTAGGGGACAATAATTAAGCAATAAAAGTCAACGTTCCAACTATGTATAAATAAGTTATATGAAGGTGATCTACACTTAACATCAACATGGTACTTGTTAGCACCAAGGTCCAATGATGTTAGCACCAAAATATGCATTGGAGGATAGGGCATGTAATAGCTTTTTCTTGGTTATGCTATTTGATGCAACTTATTAAACAATGAAACAAACCTAAAGACTAAAGTACTTAAAGAAAATCAGTTGGTATTACATGCAAATCAAATCAATACTATATAATTCTTAATATAAACATGTATAATAAAGAACCAAATTAATGATAGCAGCATATCTTTAAATTCTTACTTTCTTGCTCTCTTGTAATCTCTTGCTTTTAGAAAGCATGTTTAAGAAAACTAATACACAAGATACCATCATTGATGTAAGTGATAAAATATTAATACTTGGTTTTCTTTAGAAAGAATGTGTTATAAGTAGTAACAAGTGCTCAACAAGGTTTTGTACATAACATGCGACTTTGTAATTAACAAACATCCAATTGTTGAATATAGGAAAGGTTTTAAACAAATAAAGAAGGCCAAAGTTAGAGCTTTCCTTATTTATATGAAAGGTTCCTCATTTAGGATGCATTAAAGCTCTTCTTTCAACTAATTTTGATCAATGAAAACAATTATTTATCTTTTTCCTTTTTATTTTATGGACTCATCTCTCTACAATTTTTCTATTTTTGCTAAAAATTATAATAATTAATTGATTTTCACTTTTTTAAATTTACGTGAACAATGATTTTCTGATTATATTATTATTAAGATGGCAAATATAATGTGAACAGCTAAAGAAAAAAAATAAAGTACCAAAAGAATGAAAAAGGATTAAGATGCGAGTGAGGATGGTGGAGTTGGCGGCTTTAAGTAGTCTCTAAGAACAATCTACAAGCAAAGCCATCTTGTGCATCTTGGAATTTCTAAGGATATAAAAGTGACCTTTTTTATTTTTATTTTTTTATCATTTTATTGTGCAACAATAATAACACTATCACAAATCATATATATAAAAAATTATGTGCATTAGGAAAGTCTAATTGGCACTAGCACAAATTGGCTGGCTAGTTGGGTTTGGGGGCCAATGAGGATTAGAAAAGTCGTCTCTGCTCAAAGGTGCCTAGTTCGCATTGTCTCAACTTTCTTTTGAAATTATTAGTAAAATCAACCATCTAAAATTAAGAAATTATTTAAATTTGGCCATATATAAAGAAAAGATGCAAAGAAACTTAAAAACAATATGTTATCCCATATTTCAGATTCACTGTATGAAAAGTAAGAATAAACACATGTAGCACTTCAATACATTTGAGAATCAATGCTACTACTATCATTACCAGTAATATCATATTGTATCGTAGAGTGGGAAACTAATACAAATATAAGAAAAATAGACGAAACAAATACAAGTGAATCTTGGTTATATAAAACAAATAGACAAAGAAAAATAGGAAAAATTAATTGTACCTTAACTGTATCACATAGCAAATCACTAGAATAAATCTCCAATTACAATCATATTGATAGCCTTGGTATAAATATTTGATTGATAACATGTGATATATTTTGTAAGTACATGCATAATAATAACAAAAATAACAATAATAATAATAATAATAATAATAATAAATATACATATTTTACCTTATAGGTCTATTTTAGGAACATAAAATTTATTATTCAATATTGATAGAGAAATTTTCAAAATGAAAATAGATAAAGTAAATGAAGAAAGAAAAATAAGGAAAATAGATAACCTATCATGTAGATCTCATTTTGGAAAATCTTCTATGAAAATATTGACTTATGGTATTTTTCAAATTAACAACACAATCGCATTTCTCAATTTAGAAAAAGTCAAGCATAATTCAAATTAACACAAACAACTTATCAATTATTGTGAAAGAATTAATCAATCCTATCCCAAATCCCAGTTTAATTTTTCAAATCAAAACATAATTATGTATTTATTTAGAAAAATGATTCGTCAATTCAAAAATGAAGCATAGAAAAACTTAGATTTACCTAGACTTTCGAATCCTTTGATTGGAAATGAGATTAGCTCTCCATGATTATCATAATTGTAATCTTCCCAAAATGAAAATGGAGAAGAGAAGAGAAAGAGAGAAAAAATAGAACAACAAGTCTAACTAACTCTTTGGAATGTGTGTAAAGTTTGTTATATTTGATACAATTATGTGTATTTATTACATAATGTGTGTAAAAGCATAGGTCATTCATTAGCAATTGAGGCCCACTAAAAAACTGTAAACATGCTATTGGGCCGCTAATCACAAAGTTAGGCCTAAAAATACAAATATAAAATTTTCAAATGTAGGACATCAACTTGTAGCTCAATTTTGATCCCTAAAATGACTTGCATACAAAAAAAATAGTGCCAAGATGAGAAAAATGAAAAAATTAACAAAGCTTGACACTAGGACTCAATGTGGACCAATATCATTAAAACTCAATTAAAAAGGAAAAAAAAACCCATAAAAACATGTTAATTATGTGCAAAATGATACATTAATCAATGATTAATTATGCTTTATCAATCGTTAGATCAATTTCAAATTTGTTGGCAAATTTACCCTTAGAAGTTGTGTTACTATTGATTTAATTTTGCTGGATAAATCTAGGATTTGTTAGGCAAACTTTCCCTTCCAACATTTTGTTATTTTGATAATTTAAATGGTTTTCAAATATATATAATTGAACATGAAAATGTATAGATAAGTTAATGATATATGGATACTTGTGGAACGAACCCATGATTGAGATTTCTAATGGCATGAGGTTGCATGATAGACCTTATGTGTTAATTAGTATACTTTCAAACTAAGTGTCAAGGTAAACAAAGAGTTGTAGATCATCTTCTTAACTTTCAAATAATATAATTGTATTATTATTGAGATGATTATTTCATTAATTGAGATTAGTATATATATTTTTAGAATGACAATTTATTGTTGAATTACCTTAAAGTGAATGATATTATGTTTTTTTATCATTTAATTAGATAATTTCATAGTATATGTTGTAAAAATCTTTTAAATTGATTATGCTTTTGTGGTGATATTATGGATGTGAGGTTGGGGGCCTATGTGTGTGACTTCCATTTTTGTCTAAAGGCTATTGAATGGATCTTTGTTCGTCAATCCACATAGATAAAGGTAAATTTTAAGTGGTGTTATTGAGATGATGGAATATATTATTAGTGAGACTTGAATCCTTGAGACAAACTATAGTAAGATGGTAGGTATGAAGATGTTATATCTCAAACCTTAAGGGAATCTAAGTATAATTTAATGAAGATTGTATGAATGTTCATGCATAATTGCATGTGAGTAGACATGGACGTTGTGACTTCCCAATTAGGGGTCTCAACCTAGTATTGGGGAACCTTTGTGGTGGCTAATATTGAAATGGGCTTATATAATATATGTGGTGGGCAAATCCCATGTTAAAGACCAAGATTTTCTTTTGATCTTGTGCTACATTAACCCTATGTTAAGGGACAAGGTCTATGATGATCACTTGACAGTGAAAATCTCCATGGAGTAGAGTCTACATTTCATTTCCTAACCATCATTATTAATGCATAGTTATATTTAATTATTGGATTGTGATAGTAGTACTCGATTGTTGAATTATAATGGTGATACATGTGACATTCTTTTATATGAGTAGAAAGTTGTTAGGGCTTGATTTCAAATGCAATATTTTAAAGTTTGTAAAGTTTAATTATTTGTATAAATTGAGTTTCAAATTGTATTTATGGATGTTTGTATTGGTAAGTTTACTTTTGCATTATGACACATGTTGTGATTGTGATGATCTTATGCTTGTTCATGAGAGTAGATGGTTAAGTGAGGTGGATTTTTCTCTTGGAAGCATCATGGAGGGCATTCATAAGCATGAAGATGTGACCCTACTTTTCCATTTTTTTGATGTTTTATGTTTAGTTTTCACTAGCTTAATTTTTTAGGATCTTTACCTTTATGAAAGTTATATATTTTTATATATGCACTTGCATGTTGAATTGCTTTGAGGTTGTATCTTTTAACGTGTTATAATGCCATTAAGCACATGGTTTTATTAGTTGATTTTACTATGCATGGATGCATTTATCTTAGAGTTATAAGTTATTAAATTGTTAGTTTTTGACTTATGAAAATTTTCACAAGTATTTCCATAAATTAATTAAATTGAAGAGTTTTAAAATAAATTAAAAAAAAAAACCTTTTCACTTATAACGTGAGATAGTGTATTATAGTGGCTCTTGAGTCATTACACACAATGTCAAAGCGTAAGTCAAGTCAAATGCTAAGAGCAACACAAGGAAAGGAAAATATTGAAGTTTGTTACCTTGAGACATACATAAACAATTATTTAAGATTATATGAACAAACAAATATTATTAAAATGGCATAAGCAGGAAACATAATAATCCTATGCTAGAAGGTTATCACCTTGAGATAGACATAAGCAATCAGTCAAGGTTTGAGATTGGAAGATCTTAACCTTGAGATAAGCATGAGGCAATAGTCTAGAGTTTAAGGTGAATAAGCAAAAAATCACTAAGGTGACAAGCAATAAGCAAAGGCAAACAACATACAAGCAAAGGACATTGCATTTTTTCTGCTTAACGTAAACCTATACGAGGTAATTGTAAGCATATAATGTTTCTTTTTTAGTAACTAATACATTGCAACCCACAAGTTTCAAGCAAAGGCAAAAAAGTATTAAGTATAGGCAAAAAACAATAAGTAAAGACAAGAAAGTGATAAGCAAAGTTGGTATCACTTAATCAAAGCAATATCGACTTGGGAGGAACTATTTTAGAGGATACGTTCACTTATAGACTTTTAAGTTCATACTACTTAACCAAAGCAATTTTAACTTGGGAACAACTATTTTGGACGTTGCATTTACTTCTAGACTCATATGTTGGTATTGCTTAACCAAAGCAATAACAATTTAGGGGCTATTACTTCAAACTTTACATCACTATTTCAAACCTTCTTTAGACTTGCCACATGACTCATGACCCACAATAACAACCTACCTATTTTCACTTGCCAACTACTACTATATAAGGCATTTAATGCCAATGGTACCAATCTAAACCCATTTTACACATCTTACGCTCACTAACCTGGGTGTTAAAGTATCTGTGCAAGTATTTGTAGATTTTGCTTCTTAGTAGAGGTCGTTGTCGCTCATTGAAATTCTTTTTGTTTCCTAAACCTTTCACCATGTTCGGAGGCACCAAAATGCCTTTAAACATACTCTAATTCAAAATAGCTATTATAGTTTATATAGAAAGGATATTCTAAATTTACAATGAATAATTTAAATTATGATATAAGTTTGTTTCAAATATTGAAATTCAATTTAAAAATAAAGGTAGATGAAAGTAAATTGGAAAGGATAAATTACTAAAAAGGTAAAATATATAAATAAATATAAAAGAATAGTAATTCTTTTTGACTAATTACAAAAATAATATATAAATTTATATTTAAAAGAAGATATTAAAAAACTCTAATTAACAGAGTAAGCTTTTTAAAATCTCTATGCATTGTTTAGTGAATCCTCCTTAATCTAACTCATCCTCTAAAGGATTTTAGGTCAATTTGTTTAGCCAAAGAGTTTAATTTTGGAAAAATAAATAATTTATCAATATTTTATTAACATTTAGAATTTATTTATAATAATAACAAAGTATTGCGATCAATGTTTTAAAAAATAAATCAATTATCAACTTGACCAATGTAATAAGTTAAAGTCAAACCAATGAATTAGTAATTGAATCGCATGAATCAATATAATAAATATAAAATATAAACATATGTATTAATTATGTCATAAGTTTTATAATTAATCATAATAGTTTAGTAATAAGTTAATTTCCCTAACTATTATTAAACTCTTGATTCAATTATTGGATGTGTCATTTTTTTTTATATTTTTATTAAATTTTATATTTTTAAAAAAAATTTAAAATTCGTTCAACTAGTTGAATCAAATTGATTCACCAGTTCAACTAAACCAAACCGTCGATGCAACCATCAACCCATCCAAGTCAAACTGGGTTGATAACATGCTTGTCCAATAAGAAGTTCAATTTGACCATACTATCAGTTCTTAGTTTAGTTTGATCAATTAAGCCGATAGATCTAAGCCTATTTTAAAAACTATTGTTGTAACAATGAAATTTGGGACCCACAAGTACCAGGAGCAAGAAGCATTCCATTAGACTAAATATCCTATCTTGTTTGTAATTTTCTTTTTTAGTTTACATCACTAGAAAATGTTATTACTGGAAGAAGAAAAAAAAAAACAGCACAATCACACTTATGAAATAGAGTTTAAATCATCGAGGTGTTAATTTACAAAAATGAAAGATAAAAAACTATATTACGTTGCTGATTTTAAAACCAATTTTTATATTCTAATTTATAATATAGAAATATATTTATTTAAGTAATGAGAATAAGACAATCTTCTCACTAATAATGAAAAAATATTATTATGGAATCATGCCTTTCGATCTATGAAAACACTAGAGCTACTTGTGCGTACCTACTAACAATTGATGGACAGTATTCTTGTTAAACACATATCAATTAGAGTGTAAAGGAAAATAAATGTTACAAATACACTTTTAACATTTTTTTTATTATGACTGAAAATTGTTAAAAATTATAAATTTGATAAGTTTCCTATCTCATTTAATGACTCTATTTTTTATTTGAAAGTAAAATCTATCAAATTTTTTTATAAATTTTAATAAATAATAGAGATAATGTTAGAAAGAATATTAAAAATAATGTTGGTAGCATTCCTCTCTGAAAGAAAACGTGAAAGATGTAATGAAAAATCTCTCAAGAACCATTGTACATATGTAATTTAGATTTTGCTCCAACTCAGTCAACACTATATGCCTACTATATTTGATTGGAATTATGAAAGAAACTTTAATTTCTTGGGTAAATAATATTTATTCATAGTGTACATAATTTTTATCATTGTCGTTTAATTACAAATAATTTTGTAAAATAAATTCATAGGTTTTTATAATAAAAATAATAAATATTTTAAATGATAATATTAAATATTTTTAATTAAGTGATAATATAAAAAAATTTACATTGTAAATCATAAGAATTAAACTCTATTTTTTTTTTCAATCTCAAATCGATGTGATATATGCAGGAGAGTAAGACTTTACAATTAAAATATAGGCTTATTGTTTTTTATTTTTTATTTTTTTGTAAATTTTTATTTTTAATCCTTTATAAATTTTATTTGTTTTTAATCTCTAAAAATTTGTATTTTATTTTTAATTCTTGATGTATAATATTTGAAGGACTTAAAATATAATAATTTATTTTAAAAAAAACTAAAAATAGAATGAGATTTTAAAAAAAAAACTAAAATTCGTCAAAAAATTATGAGAGATTAAAAACAAAAATTTACAAAAGATAAAATATAAAAAAATTAACAAATCCTTAAGATATTATTTCATACATGAAAGAAACTTTTAAATAATCGTAATCTATCATAATTAATCTCTTTACCTCAAAAAAATAAATATTATTAATTTTCTTAAAATAAAAAACTAAACTACATGTTACGTATAGATAAGACTAAAATAAAATATGTGATAACACATGAAATTATCTAATAATTTATTCCATGCTCGGAGGCCTTCATAGTACAATACAGTTGGTACATTATATATATAGTCAGTATTTTTATTTTTCACATAATTTTTGCATCTCTTTAATATATATGTACTCAACTAATTTACATAGACATATATATGTACATTTTCTAGATGTAATAAGATTATAAACTATTATAAGGATGAATATTTGCCCCCTCTATGGATAAGTGCAATTTAATAAAATAAATTGCTGTACAATTTCTCTCCTAAACATTTATAATTTCCAATGCCTAATTACTATAATTCCTTGACTTAAAAATCATTTTCAAACTACATAATTTGAAGGACGGATAAGCATATACACTAATAGGAGGTGTAATATATTAGCTATGTATGACAATAACTTCCTTTTGGAGAAAAAAGAAAAAGATAATAAACTGATCAATCAAACAAACTAACACGTCCCCGTCAAATAAAGCAACTTGTGTTTATCTTATGCTAATTTATTGCTTTAGTTTTCATACAGTAGAATATATGAGCTTTTTTTTTTTTTAGTTTTTTCTTATCACATTACATATATAATATTAGAATAATTATGTATGGATACCTTAATCAGAGAAACATCTAATTAACAATTTTTTTATTTTTTGTTTTTTTCTTATCGCATTTGTTATATAACATCTACAATTTTCTCTTGCATTTTTAAATATATTAATATGAGTATTCATCAATATTTTTTATTGTACTTATATTTTTTTTTCATTTTTCATTTTCTTCTCCTACCTCTTCCTAACCTATTGTTTGATTCCATAAAAATTATAGAAAAGGAAAAAATTAAGATCTAGTTGAAAAAAAAAACATGTTATTTTTTTATCTCTTTCATTGTTTGATATCCTCTAACAAATAAGAAGAAAAAAATTACAGATGAACACTTATTTTTTGATCCATCGGATTTGAAACAATAAATAAAATAAAAATATTTTTTTATATAAATTACACAATGTGCTTATTTTTATTATATTTTATTTTTATTCAAAATATTTACATTATTGAAGCATATTTTTTCTCTTTATTTTTACATATTAAGATAATAAAATATATTTTTTTCTATCAAACTACCTTGAAAATCATTATATTTTTTTTATTATTTTAAACCAAACACATCCAAAGTGTAAAATAAAGTTAAGATTTCAAAAATCATTTTTATTTTTCATTGGACCCACTTGGTTGCACATGCATTTAAATTTTATCCAATTGTCAAAGCCTTAGCTCAAGTTATTGAATCGGGAAGTTTTAAGCGGCACATAGATGACGCTATTAAATTGTGATCCTACATTTGGACTTCTATTATTTCATCTCCTTTTAGAGTCGGCAACGTCTACATTTAGCTTTCCGCTTTCGTCACATTATTCTGTTTGCTTTATATAATTCATAAGTTATACACATTGTGTCAAGATAAAAACAAATCAAATTCTTAAAAGTTTATATTTTGATATTATAAAAATAATAATTAATTTTTGTCTTTTATAATAGACAATCAATATTATTAATTATTTATTTAATAGATTATTTATTTATAGTTTATCCTCATATATTTTTTGTTTATCTATTTTATCTAATCATTTATAATTATTATATAAATTTAAATATTTTAATTGTTGTGTAGATAATGTTTTAAAAAATAAAAAAGATAATCAAAACGTATTTAATAAGATTCATATCTTAAAATTTACAATATGATTAGTTCAAGTTTTACTTAGAACAAAAATATTCAGTTTGATATCCAGTTTATGATAGAAAACTATAAAAGAAGATTAACAGATTGTATTGTCAACAAGGTAGGTGACTAGTTGGTAAAAAAAATTAGTGTAGCATTAAATTTTGATTAAGATCTCTTATTAATAGACGAAGATAAAAAAAAACTATTGTGAGATAATGAATAGTTAAAGAATGTCACCTATATACATAAAAGGAGACTTTGAGTGAGTCATGATGAAGAAATTATGTACTTTAAGAAAAAAAACCTCTTGTACTTCACTACTCTTGAAAGTTCTGTTGTAATTATCCTCTCTATGAAAAAATCTCAAACACTTAACAAATTTGAGAGATAGATTCATTAGCATTATATATATTTCATTTGATACAGACGCCACTAAAAGTTACCTAAGCTCATATCAATCTTAGAACATGTGAGATTAAGCTAGAAATGACTTGTGAAAAAATAGTCGTTGTAGTAGTTTGAAGAGATTAGAAAATATTACCTATTGTAGAGTCGGAAGCAGCTTAACAAAAGAATACTTATATTTTTCTAATATAGTGAAATTTAGTGATTTGTCAAGAACTAGATGTGCCCTTAATGGTAGAGGTGGAAGAGTCTCAACACTTAAGTAGTTTATTCTATTTAAGACGAAATTCCTTATATTGTCACTTCCTTTGACTTTCACTTTATTGATATTTATCCTATGGTAGTCTTTTTCTTCTTTTGATGACTTCACTCGTTTATCGATATTCAATTTGCATCTTAATTCATGTTATAGATAGTGTTTTCCATGACTTGACTCTTAATGAAAACATCAATTATTAGAACTTAAATATAAAAAAAAAACCTAATTTAAAAAGCTAATTTATTAAGTGAAAGAGTCTCAATACTCATAATTTATTTTATTCACCACAAAACTTTTAATGAATGCTTCTTAATTAGTTGATGGAAGAATAGTGTGTAAAGTAGATAAAAAAACAAAAAGGGGGTTGAATTGTTATTTTAAAACTTTTGCAAAACTTTCAAATAAGACACGATTCTAGATTGTTTGTCTTTTTAAAAGGAAGATAAATGAAGTTTCAAATAATAAAAAATGAAAGATGTAAATAATAAAACAATTTAAGATAAACAAACAATTCTTCTTAGTTAGTGTGCAAATAAAAAAGGAAATAATATAACTAAATTTATATTGGTTTGCCTCTACCATTAAGGTTACGTCTAGTTTTTAACAAACCACTAAGTTCTAATATATTAGAGAAATACAAGTATTTTTTTTTTTTTTAACCACTTTTAGTTCTACAACAAATAATATTTCCTAGCCTCTTCAAGCTATTACAATAAGTATCCTTTCACAAGCCACTTTTTGCTTAACCTCACAAGTTCTAAGATTGATATAGGCTCAAGTGACTCTCAATGTTTGTATCAAATGAAATATATACAATGTTAATGAGTCTATCTCTCAAATTTGCTAAATGTTTGAAATATTTTTATAGAAAGGATAATTATAACCAAATTTTCAAGAGTAGGAAAGTACAAGAGGATTTTTCTTAAAGCATGTAACTTCTCCATCATGACTCATTCAAAGTCTCCTTCTATATATATATGTGACATTATTCAACTATTAGTTGTCTCACAATGATCTTCTATCTTTGTTTGTTAGTGAGAGGTTTGAATTAACATTTAATGTTGAATTAATTATTTTTTACCAATTAGTCACATACTTTGCTGATAGCACAACTAGCTTATGTTCTTTTATAGTCTCCTATAAAAAATTAGATGTCAATTCTAAATATTTCTACTCTAAGCAAAAATTAAGATAATTAGTGTGCGACTTTTGAGATAAGAGCTTTCTTGAATATGCTTTAATTATATTTTTTTATTCTTTGAAACATTCTTTGCATAATAGAAACATTTATATTTATGTAATAATTGTAGATGATAATATGAAATAGAAAAACATAAAACATTTGAGGACAAATGATAAACAAACGATCTATCGAATAGATCGTTAATAATATTGATTGTTTGTTACAAACAAAACTTAATTAGTGTTCTTGCAATATCAAAACATAAAATTTTTAAGGGCTTGATTAATCTTTGCATTAACAATCTGCCTCTTTTTTATTATGTCAAGCAATAATTAAAGTTTCTAAGAAGAGATAGGCTTAAGAATAAGCAAAAAATGTAAATCAATACTCCCCTTACAAGAATTGCTTATCTCCCTCTAAGATCAAACTTTCATCTTTTGATCTCGATCTTGATCTTTTTTTCTTCTTGGTATTCTTTTATTTTTTTTTTCTTGATCTACTACCCCTTGATTGACATTAGAATAAAAAGGGTGCATCAATTTGAGTCAAAATCTAAGGAGGTATTAAGACTCATATCTCTATAAAGTTTGCATTGTAGAAAATGAACTTCTTCTTCTACAATATGATGAGCCTCCAGTTCAACTTTGAGTGCCTCATGGGTCTGTTGCAGTTCATCAAGAACCCAAGCCATTTCATCTCGAGTTGGCTAATGTTCAAAATGATCTATGATGTTATCAAGGTCTTCAATGATGCTTGACTCATGGTATTCAAAGAAAAATTCTAAGAATGGTAATTAAATAGTAAAGGAGAAGCCTAGAGGAGACAAAGCCATAAACTACCATTGTGAAAGAAGAACTGTGTTTTGATAAGAGGAAAATGCACAAGAAGTTTCCTTGCTTCAAAGAGAACCACTCAGTACTAAGATGTATTGCATCTAGAGATGATTTTTCTTTAGCATTTATGCCTGAGAGAAACATTCACAATTTTACATGTTGACGAATGCAAGAAGCTTCTTCTTTTGTTAGAGTCTCCTTTTAAGACAGATGATAAAGCTTAGACTTGAAAATAGCACTTCGTCTAGCTCTTACTAGAAGTTTAGGACCATCATTGTCTATACCAATCTCGTTGCCCTTATAGATATCTTGAAAGACTTGATCATTAGTAGTGTCAAGTGCAATCTTGAACTTTGTAGTCTCTTTTGTCACATAAGTAAATTGATTGCCAAGGATGACAGGACACCCTTAGTTTAATCTTTCAATTGTATTCATGAATTTTGTGTGCAGATACACTTCTCGTTTATATGATGCCATCTTTACTTCTAAATCATGGTTGAAATCATTGAGTTTCCAACTATCAAAGTTAGAACTTATTTCAAGATTTAGGTCAAGATCTTCAACATATGAAGGTTTCCATTGATCAGGTCTCACCCAAGGCATTAGAATCTTGTTAGAAGAAATTAGACCTAAGATTATAAAGTTTAATATATGACAATTCATCAAAGAAGTTCCCTTCCTCTCCCATACTTCAACATGTAGAGGGAACTTTGTTCTAGAGGTAGAACTTTAAAGGAATATGATCCCATTTGGATTGGGAGCAAGCCAAGGTCTAGGTTTGAAGATTGAAATGACTAGTTCATACCTTAAGGCAAGTGTAAAAACTTGAGGATAATCATAAGGTTAAGATGGTAAGGCAATACCTAGAACCTTCTTGCTGTATAATTTATCAAAGTAGACATTTCTAGATGTAGGTTTTCATCATTTTCTGTTGGGATGTGTCAATTTCTCAATTTTTGAGATTCTTCCCGTGGATTATGCTTCTCCATCTTGAATTCATGATAATATCAAATGTTGACTTCTTTAAAAGGAATAATGATAGGATCAAGAACATTGCAATACCACTTTAGAGGGCTTTGAATGATCTACTTTGGAAAGTGTGGTACTAGCCTTTTAGGAGGTTTGAATAAGGTGGCAAATGTTTGAGATATAGGAATTAAGGAATTCATGGTATCTGTGTTTTCTTTGAAATGAGCTTCCAGACGATGTCTTTGTTTAATTTGAAGCGATTTAAGTGGAACTTGTGGAAAGTAGGTGGTATGCATGCAGACAGATCACCGTCTTCAAAAGTTTCAACTATAGATGCATTCATAGATGCAACTAAAGTATATTGAAGTAGGGTTGCATTGATCAACTCCACTTCCTCAAACGAAATACTAGGTTCAAGAGAAATGGGTTTAAGCTCCTTACATCTTTCAACTTCAATTGATAGGATAAACACGATAAGTTCAATAATTGATTGCATTCTTTCTATTAGTTTGTCTATGTATTCAATCAATGCTTTTGATGTTATGTAGTCCATCATAGACTCAAGAACATCCTATTCAAGAAGTTCTTCCTCTTTTGCTTGAAAACTTCATCTTGATTTTATTTTGGCTTCTAGCTTGGAGAAAGTTGCTATATGCTTCAACTGTTGTTAGTCTTGATGGTAAGAGTAAGGTTTGAGGATGAAGGATCATGTCGGTCTTCCTTTTAAAAAGATAGATGATCTTGAATCATGCCTTATTCAAGGTTTTATAAAAAGTTTTAAAAACACAATTCAATTCCTTTGTTATTTTTCTATCTGATTTACACACTCTTTTTCTATCAATTAATTAAGAAGACATTCATTAAGAGTTTCATGGTGAATAAAATAAATTATTCAAGTATTAAGACTCTTTCACTTAATAAATTAGTTTTTTAAATTAGGTTTTTTTATTGTATTTAAGTTCTAATAATTGATGTTTTCATTAAAAGGAAAATCATGGAAAAAACTTTCTATAACATAAATTAAGATACAAATTGAATACTAATTGATAAGTGAAGTCGTCAAAAGAAAAAACAAACTACCATCAAAGTTGTATTGATCAAATAAAAATCCCTATAATCATTGAATCTTAAAGGATGTCACAATATTAAAATTTCATCATAGATAAAATAAACTACTTAAATCTTAAAGACTCTTCCAACTAATAAACTAGTCTTTTAAGATGAACTTTCTTCTCTTAAACTTAAGTCATAACAACATCTTATATTAACTAAAATAATATATCACATAACTTACTCCTCTATTCACAACTTACATAAGTTGCATGTGTATGATTTTGGATGATGTATCGAACTAAGTTTCTATTAATGTTTATATAAATATAAATTAGTTAACAATGTTTTATGATAATTTATTTTTAAAAGACCTTTTTATAACAGAGTGCTTTTATGAAAAATAACAACAAATTGTGAATTTACAATCACTAAGACCACTAATTAATACTCTTACTTTTATCACACGGACACGATTATCATTATTAATTTTTAAATAATGTTAAAAATAAATAAATTACTAAATAGATACGAGTTGATTTAAAAATATACACTTAAAAAAATTGTAGAATGTAGTATCAATTAATTAAAAACAAAAATTACTTTTACTGTGCAGAAGAAAAAAACTTGAACAAATTCCAGAAAGCCAAAAGGTAATGTAACATAAGTAAATAGCGGTTATGGGTGGATATATTAAAAGACGAAGAAAGATGATAAAAATTAACTCGCAAAAAGTTGACATGACATAAGCAAAAATGTGAGTATATAAAAAATAAAACAAAAAAAAAATATAATAAAATAATAAAAGTTTTATACATGTATATGAAATGAGATTTTTTCTTATTTTAATAAATAAAAAATATAAATAT